>JAOYMZ010002040.1:0-24712 GCA_025802335.1 Pinguicula primuliflora | reverse complement strand
CAGAGAAGAATACGGGAGCTTAGCCTCATTCCCTCTTTTTCTGTTGCGTCCATTGCAGTAGTTTCGAGAAGAAATAACTGGGGAATTGCAGCCGTAGAGAGATGAAGTCGCCATTCTTTGATTCTCCTGGAAAAAATAGGACCGACCGAGAGGCTAAGGCTGGGCAAATAAGGATCGAAGCGGATAACAGAAACCAGAGCGCAGAACGCAGGTAAAACGACGTAGTATTAAAAGGGGAGAGGGAAATATACATTGAGAAAAAAAATGCACAATGTGCGGTGCTTACGTGATATATCAGGATTAGATCTGTCAGCGGGCTCACGCAAAAGTGTTAACCATTCACCCATCTGTGCATCAATCCTGGTATACTACGTAGACACTGCACACTATGCAATTTTTTTTCACTGCACCTCCCCTGCTCACGTATTAAAAGTGGGCCATTCAAGCAGGACTTAAATATGGACTACAATCCAAATTTTGAAGTACCATAGTGTATGTTGTTTGCAGACGATATTGTCATTGTAGCTGAGATAAAGGAGGAGGTCAATACTAAGTTTGAGCGTTGAGGGAGACATTGAAGGCTAAGGGTCTCCCGATTGAGTAGCTCGAAGACGGAGTATATGACATGTAATTTTGTCAATGAAACAAAGGAAAGATGAATGGAAGTGATGATTGCGAACTAGACCCTCCAACAGAAATATAGTTTCAAATATTTAGAATCCATCATACGAAAGAATTAATATGTGGAAGGCGACATTATCCATCACATCAAGGTCGGATGGATGAAATGGCGTTCGGCTACTGGAGTGTTATGCGATAAAAAAAGTCTTACCCAAGTTAAAGGGAAAATTTTATAGAACGGTTATAAGACCGACGATGCTCTACGGCTCAGAGTGTTGGGCTATGAGACTTTCACATGCATGAAAATTTGAAGTGATGGAGATGCGGATGGTAAGGAGGATGTGTGGTCGCACGAGATTGGATAAGATTCCAAATGAGGTCTATAGAGATACACTAGGTGTCGCATCTATAAGTGCCAAACTAAGTGAGAGAAAATTACGATGGTTTGGACATATACGCAGAAGAAATTTGGACGAGCCAGTTAGGAGAGTCGAAAGACTACAAGTCGAAGGTGACGAGGGGGGAGGAGACCTAAGAGGACATGAGATAAGCAGATTTGATTAGATTTAGCAGGATTAAACCTCTCCGAGGACATGACCTCTGATAGGACGAGTTGGAGATGTCATATTACGGTTAAAGATACATAAGACCATATAGAGTAGTATTTGCTTATTGATATCTAGACTGATAGTTATTTAGTTACTTAGTTTGATTGTTATTTGCATAGGTATGCATCTATTTCAGTATGTACGTAGTGCATGGGTGGGGTAAGTAGGTATTTCAGTTATACTTATTTCTCCCCTTTATTATTCTATTATTTGTACTTTATTATCAGTATTTTTTTTCTTTCTTTTGTTTATTTGTATTTTTTATTTTTTTTATTTTTTGTTTGTTTTTATTATTATTTTTTATTTTTTTATTTTTTTTCGAGCAGGGGGTCTTCACGGAAACAATCTCTCCATCCTGTTGTGGGGTGGGGGTATGATTACGTACATTCTACCCTCCCCAGACCATACTTAAGGCGGAATTTACTGGGTATGTTTGATTTGATTTGATAAACATAAACTTTAACGGACTTAACTAAACAAACCAACATAAATAAATAGAGAAATTTATAATCAGTGACAGCATTTTGTAAAATAAATTATCACGGATCAATTCTGTTTTAATATAAAGAAGATAATTATTCATGTGGAGGGGTCGCTTTGGAATAGCTGTTTCATGTGGAGGGGTCGCTTTGCATGAATCCTATGAATTAGTCGGGCCAAAAATGATTCCGATTACAATTGTTATTAAAAAAAATATATAAAGGAGATAATTATTGGTCTATCATTCTTATTGAGTGCCGATATAAGGCATGGTGCTCCTTCTTTGCACCTCACATGGCATGCCACGTGAGCACGAATTTAATATTTTTACTATTTGTTTACAAATCACGTCATCAGGTTTATTATTATTTTTAATTTGTCTGTTTAAATAAATAAAATAAGATTCGCCGCCGAAAAATAAAAACTCTATCCTATAAATCCAAAATTTAAATGCTATAAATTTTGAGCTCTATAAATACTAAACCTTAAGATTCACTAATTTTTTATTGAAAAAAGATTCAATAATTTTTTATAATTGTTTTGGAATTAATATTACAACCGTTTCGTTGCCGTAAAGATTTAAAATTTTATCATATAAACCCTAAGCTCTAAATGGTATAAACTATTAAACATAGAAACATAAAATATAAAAGTGAAATAAAAGAAAAAAATAATCAAACGTCACCAAAAGAACAGAAAAAAAATGAACAAAAAAAATATTAAATTCCTACTGACGTGGCATGCACCGTCGCAAGAGGTCCACCATGGGAGGTGCCTTATATCGCTGCCGATTCTTATTATCTATTTATTTAGAAAATATTCTTGAATGCGAATATGAAGATTTCTACAAAACAATACTTTTTTAGAGTGACAGACAAAACATACACACTTATTCTAATTGGTGGAGAACAATTATGGTATATCTTTGATTGAATGATTGATTCTGGAGAAAATGTGTTAAACTGGTTGAAGATGGATATAACACTTATTTCTGGGAGGATGTACGGTGCTCTATTTTCAGAATAAGGGATCTATTTTCCTAGTGTTTATGGTGAAGGCAATTCATTGGAGGGATGACTCAAATCTACCACCAGCACAAATCAGGCAACAACCGTGGGCAGAACTATATGAGGGCATGGGGGCTCAAGCATCCCCAACCCCCTCCAAAAAAATCCAATATGTATATACAATTGTTTATAATTATTTTTCTTCAGCTTGTAATATTTCTAGGCCATAGTAATTGATTGTAGCAGCACATGTTCCTAATTTTGGGCCTCCGACCGCCCGCTTTGATATCATATTAGAAAACAAACCCGACCCAACTCCGAGCTCGGGCCTCGTGTGCGTATGTGTGGGCCAATTTAATTAGAAAAGTGACTAAACTCATTAAAACCTTAATCTTAAGTTAGTTGGTTGTAGCCCACATTATTATTTATATTAGTTTGATTTGAGTTGTGTAAGCGGTGTGGGACATTCCAACATCATGAATCTTGGGACAATTTCGAACAATACATGTGACAAGTTGCAAAATAAATCTGATGAGCCGGTTTGGATTACCTTCTCGGTTACCATTGTATGTCAATCTGGATATATAGAAATCGTACAAATTTTTAGCAGGAACCAATTGATCCGGACGACAAGCTGCAGATGATCAAACACCGATTTGGGGAACTCTTGAGATCTAAGATATTCTTGAAGTATTACTCATACTAAGACCTTGTTTGCAAGTTCTGCTAAAAGCAGCTTTTGCCTTTTCAATCGCAGAAGCTTTTTTTACACTATTTGCGATTTTGGCTTTTGGCGGTGGACAGGCGATAGAAAAGCTCCCAAAAGCCCAAAAGTCAAAAGCTCCATTAGAGTAGCTTCTGCGAGAATTAAGACGGTGACAATTTTATAATTATTTAAAAATTCACTTTTAAGATAATTTTGTCTATATATAAATCGATAATACCAAAATACTCAAAAATTTTCCCATATTATATTCAGTTTGTTACACTTTTTTTTAACTTTTGTCACAATAAAGCCCCCACTGAAAACACTTTATAACTTGTTTCTTTTTTAAAATTCCTCCTCAAAGGACAAAAAAAAAATTTCAATCGAAATTGCGAACATAACCTAAAATTAAGAACATTTCCCTCAAGATTCTCTGCATATTCACTTTGGGTAGTTAAGATATAAATGACCAAGGCTGGAATTTGAGGAATGTGGGCTTGGCCCAACACTTTGATTGTAAAAACCGTGTAAATATTATTTTATATGTAGTTAATAGTTTTCTTGCTAAAAAAAAGTCGATCATGCTTTTTTCATGCTTTTTTTCAACAGTCAGCCTTCACAATGTGTGTTAAGTGCGTGGACACGGATATTGAACCGCTACAGCTCTTTTAAATAATTCCCTCATCAGCGGACAAAAAACGCCGGCATGCCACGAAGATATATAATTGAATTGTGTTTGTTTGTTTATGCCGAATACCAGAGTTCTACAAATTTTGTAAATCTCTCATCCGCGGAACGTCAGCCATGACGATTATTATTATTGTGATACTATTGTAATATAGTGTTTGTATGTTTAATATTGATGTGCTCAATTATATTCTGAGTTGTCCATCCGTTAATTTGATAGTTGACATTAGATATGTGTTTTAAAATAATTTAAATGATCAATTTTGAACCATCAGGTTGTCAGATAAAAAGTTCAGATTAAAATTGAGCACAATAATTAATTATTCAGTCATATTATTGATCAGCTGAGAATCACTCATTATTGTGATACAATTTTTATTTAAAAAAAGTGATACCATTTTTATATATTTTTTAATTTTTCTAAAAGTAAAATGTAATACCTATTTTGAAATTTTAGTGAAGAGATTATTTCGAACAAATCTTATATTTTTATTATGATTTATGGTATGACCTTACACTTTAAGTTAATAGTTTGTTAAGTTTAGATCCATATTAGTAGGTTTATAGAATTTTACGAGAAGTTGTCGTAATCAAAATATAAGATTGATTTTGAAGTTTGCTTTGCACGGGATTTTGCAAGGGGTCTTGCATTTTTATTTCGACAAAAAATGTTCATAAATGTGCACATAGTTTAAGAAATATACCCAAGGACCTGAATGCACCATACGATCTCTCTTCAACCAAGTAATGAGTTGGAGATATTTTTTCCATTCAAATTTATTTAAAATATCTCAATTCTATCTGCTACTTGTTTTAGAGTCGTTAGAATTTAGAAGTCCTAATAGTCTTTTGTCTCATCCCACTGTTACACATTTTTGCAGCAAAGAAAGAAAGAACGACAAGGAGTAGTGGTTCCATTTCTTTCTCCGTGTATATGATATTTGAAAGCCACTTTGCTACTCATTGTTGTAAAATAGAGAGGTAGAGGAAAATAAGCGTTGTGTTGGAAGACTTGCAGCCCATGACACTACCTAAAACATCCCACCAGCAGAATTGTGAGGAGTAACGTCATGAAAAGGTTGGCGCCAAGAATGATCTCTTCGATTCAGACACAAGCATCTGCCTTACCCGAGAAATTTTCTGGTACCTATCCTATGTATCAGACTTATGTACCGAATTCTTCCTTGGTCGTAGGATCAACAGTGGACGGCCAGAATTTAAACACTCATTTAACTTAAGTGATATAATCCTGGCCATCAGATCAACATCCGGCGGTCAATATTAGAATTCGGAACATAAGTTCGATACATAGGTCGGCACTGGAAAAATTTCCTGCCTTACCCTCCCTTACCCCCATTGGATGCTGCAAATGAAATAACATCGATGATGATTGGGTGTCAGAATTATCCTGATGATCCTGACGATCCGGAGCTTGATACGGATGAAGAAGATGATGAGGATGAAGAAAATGTGGGTGAGGAGGAAGAAGAGGATGATGATTAAAATGATCTATGACTTCAAGCATGCCCTTGATCTGAATTATTTGATCATATTGTTGTTGATCTATCTCAACTTCAAGCGTTTTCTGTTGTTCTGAGGATATGATCATCCGTATATTGTTGATGTTAATCTATGTTCTCGTAGGTTGCAACAATTATTTTGTTTATGACTTCAGGGCTGATAGCTTTTTTTATAGGTAATGTCGTTGAGGAGATTTGAACCTGTGACCTATAAATGCAACTGTCACTCACATAACCACTAGGTCAACCCCTTTTTAACGAGCTAATAACTAGATGATCACACTCTCATTGAAAACTTGTTCGGTTGATATCACACTTACGCTGATAACTTTTGTCGATAACTTGTTCCATAGATATGATCACACTTCTGATGATAATTGGCTGTACATTAAACCAAGCCCGAACATTAAACATTAACATCAAGTCGGAACATTAACCTATTATCTGAACACATGATACATAAACATTAAAATCAAGTCTCCACGTTAAAACCAAGTCTCCACGTTAAAATCAAGTCTCCAGATTTTTACTTGGCCGATGCGGCTGTCGGAGCATAACAAAGAATGAAGGTATCATCTGTTGGAATATATTGCAAATTATCGAAATTGAAGATTTATCGAAGTTCCCGTTCAAGTTGTTCCGTGGACGCGATTTCAGTACCACCGTGGTGCTAATGGTCAATACGCCAGTCGCTCCCGAAGGTTACCACAGCCACCTCTTTCACACAAGCGCTTCACGATCAGAGGTTGTAGAAAGTCATCCCTGGGACCTTTGCTCAAAGAGAACTCGAGAGAAGGAAAGTATATGTGGATTGCTAATTGCAAAACGTGTTTTTCAAACTCCTTCATTGACCTTATTTATAGATGTGACCCCAAGAGTTCCGGAGAGCCACAAGAGTTCGAAAGGTCACAAGTGTTCCGGAAAGTCACAAGAGTTCAAAAGGTCACAAGAGTTCGAAAAGTCACAAAAGTTCCGAAAAGTCGCAAGAGTTTCAGAAAGTCACAAATACATTTGTCTTACGAGTACAAAACGCGTAGCAATTAATTCATAATTATCCACAATTTATTTCTTCTTCTCTAAGAAAATTGCCCACAAAAATAAAAATCAGAATAGATTAATATTTTCTAAGCCAAAACAAATTTCCTTTTCCAAAATCGGTATGGGACAAAAGGAAGTTCTCCTTCTTAATGACAAGCCTTAACAAGCCATTTCTTCAATAGTCTCCCACAAATGACTTGAAAAGGTATTCTCTTCAAGCAAAGGAAGAGCCATATACTCAAATGTCAATAATAGCATGAATCAATAATAGCAAAAATAGAAAAATATCCAGAAGCTATCATAAATTGAAACCTCCACATGACTTAAACAGTCATTCTCCATGAGGAGTAAGAGTAATATACTTAAATGTCAATATATTTCAATTTAAATTGAAAAGTTGTGAAGTGACTCTATGAATTTCTCCCAGGTGAGTGAACTATGTCTTGAACTCATTTGGAATTAGGTCATATTCTCACGTCACGTATATAGTCCTTAACCCCCACATGTGCCGAGTATGAAAAATATCAAATACCAGGCTCATCCGCAGATATGCATCCATCCTCAATCTCCTTGTTATGCAGAGGCCGGAAAATCCTATATGCACCTTTCTACCCATGTGCATGGAGAGAGCTAAATTCAATTGTCCTCGTCGATAGATCCATCTAGTCCTTCTCAGTCAAACCATCCATGCAATGGCTATGAATCTATCAGGAACACTCAACAAACAGTTAATGCATATGATTCTATTTCAATTAATCGCAATGTAATGTCCACTTATGGAATAAATAGAACCAATAAAATATGCATATCACCATGGTCAATGAATAGGACATAAAGAACATCTTACCACATGTAAAATTAATGTTCTTACCTCATAGCCTTAAGTCTTTCATTTACCTTGGTCGAGAATACTATTTTTTAACAATCCATAGTAGACCATGCCAAATACCAATGTCTCTTCTCTTTCATTGTGCTTACTGTTCCTCCAACATGTGCTTGTGTATCATAATGAACAGACACTGGGGCAGCCTTCTTCCCCCACATCGACAGGTCAACCAGCATGTCTTTCAAATACTTTACCTCTTGTCCAACATTATAAGTGATGAATACCCTTCCAGTGTGTCAATGCTCAGATAACGAGTATAGCAACTCAACATGCTTACTACATAAGGAAAAAAAATTAGAAATATTAGTAGTTCATGAAAACACAACACTCCCAATAACCTTCACATATCCCTTTTGGATATCGCAACACCCAAATGCTTCATCAAGTGAATGGCAGCAACAAAAGGCATCCTTCATCTCAGGTATAACCACTGAATATATATAATGTCATCTTCCTCCTCGTCACCATCATGTCGACCCATTCCACTAGTGCTAACTGCGTTACACTTTGGAGTCACTCTCTTAATTGCGAGATCTTTGATCTCGCGAGCATGAGTGACATCTCCCAATGGATCGCAACTCATTGTGAATTCGTTATTCACGATCAGCATCATTGCATTACGCATCATGACATTTGATGTCAAGTGTCTCAAGATTATACCATCTTGAATTATTGTGATCCATCTGGAGAGGTACAACACATACTTCAAGAACTTCATCCTTGTCGGGTGAAAACTGATCATCTACACTCAAAATTGGTGGGTCCTTGAATGGTTTAGCAGCCACAGACATCAAATTCTCGTTCCATGCCGAAAGTCCGAATGCAGCCTGATTTTGAATTAGAGCAAAGCTGAAAAACAGGCAGCAATACATGAATAAAGATGTCCTCAGCATTCTCAAATTTGATTCAAAATCTGACTCCACGGCATACTCAAATTTTGGTCAGACTATGCTCGCATGCCTATATTTTCATCTTTGGCAAAAATCCTCATTCGCAGTTTCTGTGGCGCAGTGGCTGAGATGAGAGTCATATCATTGATTTCTTTATATTTTCTTCGGCTCTCTTCGACATCTTTAATTGTTATCCCTTATTGTAAAATGTAATCTTCAATCTATCTTTCACTAGAGCCACTGAAATGATCAGTTTTATCTTCTCCTTTTTCTCACAATCACCATCACCATTGCTCTCATTTGCTCCATTTATTGCTGAACTTCCTAGAGGTGATTGCTCCATATTCTTAGTTGTCATCAACAATCCATTATTGTGTACTGTGTCTCCATTCACAGAAGTTTCTTTGTCCACCTCATTAGGCCTCATCTGTTTCACGATCATCATCTTTATTATCAACCTTTGGCTATTCTTCTTTTGTTTTTTCCATATCCATGCCCACGTAACGTCTTTCGCCTTGTCTTCAAATTGAAATTCTATTTGTCGATCGAAGGGCTCGCCCGCATACAGATAGACATCATCACTATTTTTGACTCAGAATTGTGTGCTTGGCTTTGCACTTGTAGCCCAGAACGGATGACCTCATGCGGATAGACTGATAGAGAAGCAAATATTTTTGATAATGATGAGACAACAACAACTTCCCAGGACCTGAGCTCATTGCAAGCTTTATTCTCTCATTTAGCCAAGTAGTATTTCATTCTTTCATACGCAGGGAGCTGGATAGCAACGTGACTAATCCCAGTCAAATGAAGGCAACAAGCCACTGTACCATGCCAAAACTCCTCTTGTACAATTCTTCTCAATGCAGATAATATACTATTATCAGGTACCACAACCTCAGTCTTTGAGTTTGAAGTCGTGTCTTGACGGCCCACAATGGAATGTGGCTATGGCAGTTACCCCACCCGGAAGGAATAGGTTTGATTCCGGTTCATCGTCAGATGTGTCCGTACAATTCATGTTGAAGCAATTGCATCGTTTCCTGACATGGTTCGACTTTGACATAGATGTCCATAGACAGACAAATAGAGTTCGGCTCAAGATCATCAGCGACACTGCCTTGTGCAACACCAAAATTCTCAAGCCGTCCGAGAATGGTTGATCGAAAAAATGCTTAGAACTCGACTTAAAATACCGGCTTCACCGCTGCCTTGGATTTCACAATGTGCCGAGATAGGATCTTGAATTCTGTAAAATTCATTCCATTGCAAATCTCGTAATATGAAGCCGTGTTTCTATCCGCAAGTTTGGTGGTGGTATGAACTCATGATCCTGCTCTGCAACAAGTCCATTATTGCTTATCAATTGCAGCATCTTCCTTCACCATGTAGATCTGATCGCAGGCACATACAACCCCAACATCTTAGGCCCCCACTGTCAAAAAACATCTCGAGATGCGAACGTCACACGAATAACACGATCTTTGGCACCCCACAGTCATGATCTGTGGTATCCTACAAGCCCAAATAATCTGGTAACAACAATCAACGGTAGATGTACACACCCATCATCACTGGAGGCAACCACAATGTACTTGCTGTAGTAAATGGTCGTATGCATCTGTCGGCCTCGCAAACTGAACTCCACTGCAAAATCCAAGTCGATTACGTATCTAGCTGGATCTAATTCTAGTTGGCGAACATCAATGAACTCGTGAGAATTTTCAATCTGAATGGTGATCTCGATCCGGGATGATGAACACGAAGAATTCCATATTATTGCGAAATCAACCTTCAGATCTAAATTCTGTAAAACAAATTCTCATGCGAACAAAGATCACTAGAAATCAAGTTCCATAAAGCATAAACGAGAAATTTTGCAATATAGCAAAATCGCTTTCAAATTGTTGGGATATATTGCAAATTATCAAAATTGAAGATTTATCGAATTTCCCATTCAAGCTGTGTTGTGGACGCACACACTGTCTTAAAGCGATTTCGGCACCACCGTGGTGCTAATGGTCAATACGCTGGTCACTCGCGAAGATTACCACAGCCACCTCTTTCACACAAGTACTTCGCGATCAGAGATGGAAGAAAGACACCCCTGGGACCTTTGCTCAAAGAGAACTCGAGAGAAGGAAAGTATATGTGGATTGCAAATTGCAAAACGTATTTTTCAAACTCTTTCATTGACCTTATTTATAGATGAGATCCCAAGAGTTCCAGAGAGTCACAAAAGTTTGAAAGGTCACAAGTGTTCCGGAAAGTCACAAGAATTTCAAAAAGTCACAAGAGTTTGAAAGGTCACAAGAGTTCGAAAAGTCGCAAGAGTTCCGAAAAGTCACAAACATGTTTGTCTTACGAGTACAAAACGCGTAGAAATTAATTCATACTTATCCGTAATTTATTTCTTCTTCTTCAAGTAAGGGAATTGCCCACAAAATAAAAATCACAATAGATTAATATTTTCTGGACCAAAACAAATTCCCCTTTTCAAAATCGGTATGGGACAAAAGGAAGTTCTCTTTCTTCATGACAAGCATTTACAAGTCATTTCTCCAACATCATCCAATGCACCCAAACAATACTATTCATAGTCGAATCTCCATCCTAATCTAGGTTACATTAATTAAACGTAATTTACCTTGAAGTACTTGACGCTCATATCCTGATATCCTTCACTCATTGGCTTCGATGCGGTATAAAATTGCTCACCTATTTGGTGAAATGCTCCTAGTATTCTATGAAAATAGATGAATCACGACATACCATGCCATGACATTAAAGAATTTATAAATTGTGGATGGTAGTGAGAAGTGATTTAAAGCATCAAAACTTTGACACTAAATTTACATCAAATACATGTGTCACCATCATATTGTTGTCAGTTGGAGTGGGTCAACACTCATGCCCAATCAGGTGTTTGTACCACATTTTAGTGTGAATTTGGTGCACTAATTTAGTGCGTCATATCATAACCCGTAGTGGTGCACAATAATTATGCTTATGAAAATTTTGCCCACTCAAAACGAATTTATTATCAAAAACAAGACTTCATAGTAATTTTTATTTTCGGAACTGAAATCAGTTGTTTTACTGTCAGAAATGCTAGATTTATCGGATTGAATTTGGTACTCTATCATTAATTATTTAATTAATGCTAAAATATAATAATAATTTATTGAAACCGATTCAGAATTCTAATTTTGAATCTATTTCGAAATCGGTTAGTATTTTGGCCCTCTCTATGAATTAGTCAAGCCCGACCAAGACATGGATACCATAAGTTATGAAAAAAACATTCGTTTTAACACTCGTAACACACTATTTAATAAAATTTTAATTTTTTTAGCGGGAAAGTCGGCGAAATCAGAATCTATAACCTGTTTTTTAAAGTTTTAGAAGTGAGAATTCCAAAAATAATAACGATTTTTTTTCAATGACCCCAAATCGCCTAAAAGTTAGATTTTACTATTTGTCTGTTTCATCACATGTATAAAGGCCACTATAAGGCACTCACATTTGGCACCAAAATCCACCCATTGACATGTCATCATAGCCACATCAGCATTTTGACACATCATTATTGTCAGGTCACTATAGTATATATCCCAAAATATAATAATATTACTAATTTTAATTTTTTAATTAATATTATGGGATAAATCCTATTCTATAAATCATAAATGCTAAATAACCCTAAACCCCTATAAATCCTAAAAATGAATAAATATTACTAATTTTAATTTTTTTAATTAATATTATATTATTATACAAATCTACAATCCTATCATATAAATCGACCAAATGTTATAAATCATAAATCCTATAATTATAAATTTTATAAAAAAAATTCTAAATAAATTATAATTATATTATATTATATTATATTATATTATTATTTAATTTTATATTATTAATCATCATTATTAATGGTTAAATGAGTGGTGACATAGCGGGCGGGGGAATATATTTTGGGTGTAGATGTGACTTGCTGATAGTACGTTCGGCATTGTCGATCAACAAAAAATAGTATTTTTGTTTTTAATTGATTTTGTAAATCAAACATTCGAAATAAGAAATGAGCGGTTTATATAGACTGCCAATGACTGCGTATTGCATATATATATGGACTGCATCCGTTCACCCACAAGACAAAGTGGATGTATCGGTTGTATGTATATATATATATATATATATATATATCTCTACATATATATGCGCCTCGCCGTGATCAACTATGTTTCTTCTTTCTTTCTGTATTCATATGAGTAAATAAATAATCATCTCAGTCTGAGGGACGAGGGATTTTCTCTGGTTAGCCATTCCAGCCTTCATTCTCTCTATTTTTTTATATGAAGTTGGTGGTTAATTTTGAGGTCCAATCTGGGATTTTGAAACGATTTTAGATCAAGATAGGATTTTGAAAGATTTTATTGTTTAATGGATTCTGTCTGATACGCCTATGCATATTTTTCCTCTGTTTTATCAGCGAAAACTTTATAGCTACATGAGGAGCTGCATTGGTCAATCAAATTCGTTAAAAACTGATTATCTTTCAGGAGTTACTGTCCTGAGATTTCTCATGTGAATCAGTGAGTTTTTCCAGTACATTATCGATCTTTATCAAGAGTGCAATCACCTTAGCTCGGCGTTTGATCTGCTCTGGAGTTGTTGCTATTGATTTTTCTGATTTTGATCTCCTCTTCTTTCTATTTTTGGATACAGCCTTCATACTTCGCCATATTTGTTATAGTGCTGGTTGTTTAGGGGGATTACACATTGAGAGGATTTATATAACATGATTCAGATTTGAATCTTGCTTGCACTTGCTGATTCTAATTGTTTGGTTTTGTGTGAAATGTAAAACTGCCTGCAGAGGAAGGGATGAAAGAGATGGGAAGTCTATGGAATGTCCTTTGCGGGAATTCGGATTGCACTAGCAGCTCCAAGACCCCTTGTGGTGCTGATTTGATCTTCAGGATAGACCCTTCTTCATGCACCAATCATGTGCTACTCATTTGCTTTGATATCCTTCTCTCAATCTTGTTCCTGTTCACGGTATTCTCCAAGAAATCCTCCAAGTCCTCCTCACATCCGGCCGGTTTTCGCAACTTTTCAAGTTTGCAGCTGGTGTCTGCTGCCTATAATGGCATTCTTGGATTGACATACTTGTTCACCTGGATCTGGATATTGGAAGAAAATTTTAGAAAATCCAAGTCTCCTCTACTACCTCTCTATTGGTGGATACAATACTTGTTCCATGGATTGTTGTGGTTATTACTGGGGTTAACCATAAGCCTCAGAGGGCAATGGTTGTCAAGAATTCCATTGAGGCTGTTATCGATTCTCGCATTCGTGTTTGCAGGAATTGCAGGAGGAATATCTCTTTTTACAGCTATCCATGGAAAGATGATGTCAGCTAAAGTAGTTCTGGATTTATTATCCTTCCTTGGGTCAGGCTTATTGATCCTGTGTACTTATAAAGGTTATAAAACCCGACTTAACGAAGAAGATAGTGTTTATGATCCCTTGCTCGGTGATGCAAATGGAAGCAATGTAATAACCCCATTTGCCAAAGCTGGATTACTCAGCAAATTCACATTTTGGTGGTTAAATCCATTGATGAAATTGGGGAAGGAGAAGACTCTTGGAGATGAAGATATACCGAAGCTGCGAAGGGATGATTGCGCTGAATCTTGTTACATGCAGTACATGGATGTATATAACAGCAACAGGCAGAGAGAATCAAGACCGTCCATCTTGAAGACTATTGTCCTTTGCCATTTGAAGGAGATTATGGTTTCAGGATTCTTTGCTCTTCTGAAGGTAGTCACCATCTCAGCTGGTCCTCTACTGCTGAAAGCCTTCATAAAAATTGCAGAGGGAGAAGAGAAGTTTGAATACGAGAGATATCTACTGGTTCTGACACTTTTCTGTACCAAGTGCCTGGAGTCCGTCTCTCAGAGACAATGGTACTTTAGATCCAGAATCATTGGTCTTAACGTCAGATCACTTCTCACAGCAGCCATTTACAAGAAGCAGCTGAGGCTATCACATGCATCCAAGCTGATGCATTCCAGTGGAGAAATCATGAACTATGTTACTGTTGATGCTTATAGAATCAGTGAATTTCCCTTCTGGTTTCATCAAATATGGACCACATCCCTCCAGCTATGTCTTGCGATTACCATTCTATTCCAATCCGTCGGACTCGCGACAATCGCATCCATGATAGTGATCATACTTACAGTTGTTGCAAACATGCCGCTTGCGAAGTTGCAGCATAAGTTTCAAACTAAGCTCATGTCTGCACAGGATGAACGATTGAAGGCTATGACGGAGGCTCTTATAAACATGAAGGTGTTGAAATTGTATGCATGGGAGGCTCATTTCAGGCGTGTTGTGGAGAACTTAAGAAAGATAGAAGATAAATGTCTGAAAGCAGTTCAGCTGCGCAAGGCATATAATTCCTTCCTCTTCTGGTCTTCACCTCTCTTAGTCTCTGCAGCTACATTTGCTGCCTGTTATGTTCTTGGCATTCCGTTGTCTTCGAGTAACGTTTTCACCTTCGTAGCAACTTTACGCCTTGTTCAGGACCCTGTGAGAAGTATTCCTGATGTTGTTGGGATCTTCATTCAGGCAAAAGTTGCATTTGCAAGAGTTGAAAAGTTTCTGGAAGCACCAGAGCTGAAAACTGATAAGAGCATTAAGGAAATGTCACAAGCAGATGATGGAGGTCTTAGTGTGTGTTTTGATTCAGCAAGTCTGTCATGGGATGAGAATGTTTTGAAGCCTACACTTCGAAACATCACTTTAAAAGTTAAAAAGGGTGAAAAGATAGCCGTTTGTGGGGAAGTTGGATCAGGCAAGTCCACACTTATTGCAACAATTCTTGGAGAGATTCCAATAACTCAGGGAACAGTGAGTTTTATACCATCTCTCTCGTGTTTACTTGACAGCCGTGGCGGACCGGCAGGGTGCCGGGTGCAGGTGCACCCTCTAAAATATTTTTATACTTGTACCTGCACCTCCCGCACCCCCTCCCGTTACGAATATTAGGGGGTCTAACTAGGGGTAGAAAAATTATTCGTAAAGCGCACCCCTATAATCAGACCCTATGGATCCGCCACTACTTGACAGCATCACTCTTGTTAGTATATTTTAAACCTGTTGTGACTTAATTTTAGGTTGCGGTGCATGGATCTATTGCCTATGTCTCTCAATCAGCATGGATCCAGACAGGAAGCATCCGGGACAACATTTTGTTTGGCTCTCCTCTGGAGAATACGAAATATCAAGATACACTCAACCGTTGTTCGCTTATAAAGGACCTTGAGCTTCTACCATATGGTGATCTCACGGAGATAGGAGAAAGAGGAGTCAACCTTAGCGGAGGGCAAAAGCAACGGATTCAGCTCGCACGCGCTCTGTATAAGGATGCTGATATTTATCTCCTGGATGATCCTTTCAGTGCCGTGGATGCTCATACTGCCACAAGCCTCTTTAATGTTGGTATTGCCATTGCAGGCCCGATATTTTCTTAATATAAATTGGAAACTGATTCAAGCATTGACAGGAATATACCATGGGAGCACTTTCAGCCAAGACGGTCTTACTTGTAACTCATCAAGTTGATTTTCTCCCTGCTTTTGATACTGTCTTGGTGAGTACATTTCTGTACATAGTTGTCAAATTGGGATTTAAATCGTGAACCGTTTAGCCATAGAATTGGATCGAATCGTAAGATCTGAATCATGAATCGTAGAATTTTGATAACTATGTTTTTTTACTTCATACGTTCTGCTTCAAATCTTTCTTGAGAATATTAAGATATCCCGTTCCTTGAGCAGCTAATGGGAGATGGGAAGATCCTGCATGCTGGTCCATATTCTGAGTTGCTGGCCTCAAGCCAACAGTTTCGGGATCTTGTTAATGCACACAAAGAAACTGCTGGTACTGAGAGGCTTTCAGAAGTAACAGCACCCGAGAAAAGTAATGCTTCTCCAAAAGAGATTCGCAGGACTTATGCAGATAAGAAAGTAACAACGTCTGCAGTAGGCGAACAGCTTATCAAGAAGGAAGAGAGAGAAGTTGGGGACACAGGATTTAAGCCCTACATTGTGTACTTGAAGCAAAACAAAGGTTTCCTGGTGTTTGCAGCAGCTGGTCTCTGTCACCTGACCTTCGTCCTCGGTAATATTGCCCAAAATTCTTGGATGGCAGCATATGTTGATGATCCAAATGTGGACACATTGAGATTAATCATCGTGTACCTGGTGATCGGAGTGGTCGCCATACTGTTTTTGTTCACAAGAACAGTAACCACTGTTATTTTGGGCATGCGGTCATCAAGAGCTTTGTTTGCACAGCTGCTGATTTCGTTATTTCGTGCACCAATGTCATTTTATGACTCGACGCCCTTGGGTAGAATACTGAGCCGGGTACGGATGTATAATATTTACTTCCAAGACTTTTGAATGTAGGTATGAAAAAAATACTGCAAACTATGGTGCATATGTGTCGATTGGGCGATCAGCGGGCCCGCGCAAAGGTGTTGAATACCGGCCCACCTGCCGCACCAATCTTGCGTTGCCACGTAGACATCGCATAGTTTGCAGTGTTTTTATTAGTGTACGCCCCGTTAACCCACGAAACTGACTTACCTGATATATACATATTGTTGTTTCTTTAGGTCTCATCTGATTTGAGTATAGTTGATCTGGATGTTCCCTTCAACTTGGTGTTCACCGTCGGATCAACCACAAATTGTTATGCTAATCTTGTTGTTCTGGGTGTCATCACATGGCAAGTTTTATTCGTTTCAATACCGATGATCTGTATGGCTATTCGCTTGCAGGTAACTCTTTCTAGACAAATCTCTTAACTGTGCAGGTGTTGTTAAGGTTGATTGATATGTTTGCTACCTGTTCTGTGCAGCGTTATTACTACTCTTCTGCGAAAGAGCTGATGCGGATCAATGGAACTACAAAATCCTTCATAGCAAACCATCTCGCTGAATCTGTAGCTGGAGTGATCACCATAAGGGCATTTAAAGAGGAAGACCGATTCTTTGCCAAGAATCTTGAACTGATTGATAGAAATGGAGGTCCTTTCTTCCACTATTTTGCGGCCAACGAGTGGCTGATTCAACGACTTGAAACTATTAGCGCAACCGTCCTCAGCTTTGCAGGCCTCTGCATGGTCTTGCTGCCTCCAGGAACTTTTAAATCCGGTATATGCTGATGCCAGAAATGCTATAAGCCCACCCACTTTCAACACCCAAATCACACCCATACGCATGCACATACACCAATCTCAAGGAGTGTGATTTTGGTGGTGAAAGTGATGGATGCCTTATAGCATTCCTCTCGTGGTGCTGATACCAGTTAGTTATTAGGGTAACATTGAGAAAAGGAGGGAAAAAAAACCCTTTTTTCTTACCTGGATTAAACTGATTCTGCAGGATTCATCGGGATGGCTCTGTCTTATGGTTTATCCCTGAATATGTCCCTTGTGTTCTCGATTAACAACCAGTGCAATTTGGCAAACTATATCATATCTGTAGAGAGACTTGATCAGTACATGCACATACAGAGTGAGGCACCAGAGGTCATTCAAGAAAACAGGCCCCCTGCCTCCTGGCCAACAGAGGGTAAAGTAGAGATTCAAGACTTGAAGGTAATACTATAATATAATGAACAGGGATGCTACGACGTCGTTGTACACTTCAATTAAAACGACGTAGTTTTGACTCCAGTCAAGTCAAAACGACGTCATTTTGATTTGTGTATTTTGAGTACACATGTAGTGTGTATGTTTAGCGTTTCTCTACAATGAATCTCCGCTTTAGTCTTCACCCTGATCAAGGTTTGAACTTAAAATACTATTTCCTGGGATCAGATCAGATATAGGCCAGATGCACCACTTGTTCTGCAAGGAATCAGCTGCACATTTGAAGGGGGGCACAAGATTGGCATTGTTGGTCGAACTGGCAGTGGCAAAACAACTCTCATTGGTGCATTGTTTCGTCTGGTGGAACCTGCAGGAGGAAGGATTGTGGTGGATGGTATCGACATAACGAAAATCGGGCTTCATGATTTGAGATCCCGGTTCGGGATTATACCTCAAGACCCTACTCTTTTCACTGGATCAGTGAGATTCAATTTGGATCCATTGTGTCAGCATAGTGACAACGAGATATGGGAGGTAAAAGTTTTATGGTTCTCTCACAGTTTTGCACTATCTTTATTGTCACTCTGTGGATATGCAATCACAGTTTTCATGCTGTGATCCACAGGTTCTTGGGAAGTGTCAGCTACGAGAGGCTGTTGAGGTAAAAGAAGGGGGATTAGATTCACCAGGTAAGATTTGAATGAATGACGGGCAATTCTTCAAAAAATTTCATTATGTAATGGACAACATTGGATGGAAAGGATTAGAATTTGGCATCTAAGAAATATCGTCGTACCAGAAAATTTCTGGGCAATTCACCAGGATGAAAAAACACTAAAGACAAACACTTTTATTACAGTTGTTGAAGATGGATCCAACTGGAGCATGGGACAACGGCAATTGTTTTGCTTGGGACGTTCCTTATTGAGGCGAAGCAAGATATTGGTGCTAGATGAAGCCACTGCATCAATTGACAATGCAACCGATATGATCCTGCAGAAGACTATTAGGACTGAGTTTGTGGATTGTACGGTGATCACAGTAGCACATAGAATACCTACTGTGATGGACTCCACGATGGTTCTTGCAATAAGTGACGGTGAGATTTTGGTACTCCATCATCTATATTTTGGTTCCATTCTGACTAAACAGATTTGTTTCAACTTGTGAAACAGGAAAACTGGTGGAATACGATGAACCAATGAAGCTTATGAAAAGAGAAGATTCTTTATTTGGACAGCTTGTTAAGGAGTATTGGTCTCATAACAAATCATCAGAAGAAGCACAGGAAGTGAAGAGATGATGATGCAATTGATGGTGGCAGGCTTATACCTCTTGGATCAATTTTTGTTTCATTGGCATTCAGTAACAAAACAGGAATGATGCAATTGATGGCCATCTAATTAAAATGAAGGACTCATTTGAAGTAAATTTAAGAGTTTTTTATAAGCGTCTATAACTAATGTTTATGGAGTGTGTCAAAGTTTAGAGTATGTATAGCATTGCACTTTGCCCTACCCCGCCTCAAAAAAAAACTTCATATGTAGACTATTGTTACTCATGTGAGACCGACGACTTAATCTTCGAAAATTTTTAAACCCTACTTAAGTATTAATTTATAGTTCATTCCTCAAGCCGTGTAATTGTTCGACATCCATTATCAATAAAAACAAGTGTTAAAAAAATAGGTGCAAAAGGGTGAATCAATATGATGAAGAAGGGAGGTGATCACTTGAAAATCATGAACATAATCATACACAAAGGTGCGGGGTGGGCCCCATGAGTTGGTACAAATTAATTGAATTTGTACAGTAATCTGAGCATGTATTATGATTTATTTAAATATTTTGTAGCTATGTGACAAGTCACACAAGATAAGTAATAATAAGAAAGTCGTCATTCTTGCTCCCTTGAATGTAAGTATATTGACGAACCACATAAATCTCGTATTCTCGTTTTCATTTTGTTTTTGTATTCCATTAATCACCATAATTGAGCACGCCTGTACACAACACATTCCCACAGTTCAAGTTTTGACGCAGGTCCAATAACAAAATTAAATCATGTTCTTCTTCATTTGCAAGATGAAGCTTGTGCAACCGCAGTGCCTTTAGTTCAAGGTAATGGGCAAACCGGCCTTTAGTTCATGGTAACGTGCAGGCTCAGATTGAAAGTGGGAACTTGGGTGCAACAGTGCCACCTGGAGGTATACCTTCACTTCCCATAAGTTCCAGTTTTTTTTAAAGATTTGCTAAAAAAAAGTTCCAGGCAAGAATCTGAGTTTTCTACTACACTTTAAAGAGTTCAAATCAGCACACTTACCACGCCTGGATGTCTGTTTATAATAGATTGCCGGTGGGTTCTACCTCTTTGAGCAATTTCATTTGCAAGATGAAGCTCGTTTCAAAGCACAATGAGAAAAATGAACACGAAAAGAAGAGGACCATGCGAAGAATTATACTCACAAGAATTCTAGCATTACCTTCAATTCTTGAATGTGTACTTACCATCTCTTGGCCAGTTTGCAGAAGGCCTGTTCTCTTGAATGACCTCTGCTGCCTGACTATGTATGTCCATGTACTGATAAAGTCTTTCTACACATATGATATAGTTTACCAACATGCACTGATTGTCAATGGAGAATACATGCGACCTATTAAGGAAGTGACCATACATGTTAAAAAAAAAAAGGAGAACACATGCGACATATTAAGGAAGGAAAATGATATTTGTACACCATAATTTGACACACTTACAAAACACACGCATGTGTAGCCACATAGGTGTGTTTACTAAGTATGTCAAATAATGATGTACACATAGCATTACCCGGAAGGAAGAAATCATACATATGAATTATGATAGCCAAATGAAGATTTTGCTCTCTCAATCAAGAGCTTCATTGCATATGGAACACTATGATTCTCAAGTCTTCACAGTAAATGAATGTACTCCATCAAGATACATACACAATCCATAACCAGTAACAGAAAATAAAGTTCCGTCTACATGAACTGGTAAATTCCAGAAGAAGCTCATTCAGATTGCAGAACAATCAGAAACATAGAGGAGACATCAAAGTTAGAAAAAAGTGAATATCATGGTCCTCCAAGTATAGCATTTTCAATGTCTTCTCTACTCAAAGCATAACTGAACCTTCTTTCAACATCTTTGTCGAGATCACCGGGCCCACTTTTTAGATACCTGGATTTGCAGGAAAAAAAATGCGATGGTGAAGTCAAGATGCCACAGTTGGAAAACGAGGTAACAAAAATTGAATTCATTTCTTTTTAACCATCCCCATCAAGCTCAGATGCAAACTTTTTAATTCGCGAACCTTATGTATAAATCAGTTACATCAAGTGAAAGCTGAGCGTTCCAATCGGGACTATCAACGGACCAAACAGCTCTATCATCTCTGCTCTGGTAAAACCCCAATTTTTTCAGCCACGCTTCAACGCATGGCAAACTGTGGGAATAAAGAGGTTTCTTTTTATCAGGCAATTTCTGCAACCACTCATCCTCTTCATCTGAGATACCCGATTCTTCTGAGGATGATGACGAATTCGACACGATAAGGGTCCTTCTGCAATGGGACACTGATAGGCGAGAAGGGGAGAAAGGAAAAAACTTTGTCAAAATTGAATGGCTTGACGGCGATAATGGCCTTCTAAGGGTGAGTGGTGGTGGAAGTACAGAGAATTTGAAGCAAGAGACTGTTGCCATATTTTTAAATATTTTTCAGTTTCTACAGGTAAATGTTCGCTTGAGAGTGTTCTGTTCCGACGCCATGTGAAACGAAGAAGATGAGATGGGAATGAAACGACGTCGACTTCATATCCATTGAGCATATTTTCCTCTTTTTTTTTATATATAATAAAGATCTTCGAGACACGAATGCTAAACAAAACAATCCCGGCCATTCGAGAATGTAATCTTACTAGTGTATTGCCCGTGGCCTGAGGCCACGGGTGTAAAGAGGCAAGTTATACGGACGACACCAAGTGGTAAAAATAGTCATTCAAAAGCCGGAGATAGAAGAAAATGTCGAATATAATGTACTACAGCAGAGTTGTCCAATGTAGATAGCCAAAAAATTGACATGCTACAGGCTACAACAGGAACGAAAAAACGGACTACAAAAACAGCAGCAGCAACGGAAGAGTCTTCTCTACTACAGCAGCATACTAAACAAACAATACTGTAAACGATCAACTCTACAATATCTTAGCATAGATTTTACATTTGATCAACCTGCATAAATCCTTCATGCAAGTTAACATGTATAGATAAGTCAAACAGTGATATAGTCAGGAATCATGTCATTCAAAAGTCAAACACTGATATCATGCTTGAATCATGTATGTCAAACCATGCTCTCTCCCACTACAAAGTAAAATTTGGCAATAAGTGTTTCGTGATACAATGTAGCACAATCATCATCACATTTCACAATCAATTAAGAAAGCAGGCAAAAAAAAAAGTTGTACTCACTAAGAACTATGCATAAATTCTGCATCTTTACATGTAGAAAGCCAATTGTAACCCCAAAAAAGTGAACGAACTAAGAAGGCCCAGAAAAATTGAATGCATCAACAACATAGCACAAAAAAGAAGCATTAATAGGACCAAGAAAACCAAAGAAGAAACATATACCTGCAGAAGAACAACAATTAACAGAAGAATTATCCGTAGAGTCATATCTAATTGAGCATCTATGTTTCCATATATCGAGCCTGTTATCAAAATTCTGTTGCAAAAATGAAACCTTCAGCCGTGTTTAAATACGGCTGAATGTTGTGCAACTAAGCGAAATCAAAGACTGCAGTACATCAAAAATTGCAGCAGTGATTGAAATATTTAAAGGATCAGCAAACAACATAAACATGACACTAAAAATGTTCTTACGGGTGAAAGTATATGTTTGATAACGGCATCTGATAACAACATAAACATGACACAAAAGCATATGTTTGATAACGGCATCTTGGACAACTGTACCAACAATTTCACCAATTCGGCTCTCTTCGAGATGATTGGCAATCCTGTGATGAGAAGATCTTGAGTCGGTCCAAGTCAAATGTAGCCTGCACAAAGTTTAGATGAATTCAGCATTGATAAAACATAACAGATAGCAAATTAAGGTGTGGGAGGAATAGGACGGAGCAACAAATCAAGTATGTCAAAAGATAACAAAAAAACGAAAAATTAAAAGATTAACAAAAATTAGAGGAATGAGCGACATAATGTGCTAAGTTTTGGGGCAAACAAAACCCTTCAATTGACAACATCAAGAAAAACGGAAATCAGTCAAAATTCAACAAAAATGAAAACTCAAACGAATTCAAGAGTTTCCAACATGTATAAGGAGCACAGGCCGTGCAATGGCCAAATTTGAAGATAAGAAAATAACTGATACAAACAAATAAATATACGAAATTCAGCTTAAATTTTAAAAGGAGCTTAGCAAACATAAAATAAAATAGAATATCGACAACCAAAAGTAGGAAACAAAAATAGGAGGCTCCAAAAGTCAACAGAATGTGAACAAATTCTGGAAATCAGCAAAGAAAAGTAGTCAGCCTAACCAAACAAACATTTTACGTGCTATAATAAAACAAACAAACATGACAGTTTAGTAAACAAATAATAGGGTGAAAGCAACAGTTTTGCCTGTTGAGAAAGTAAGATTATACCAAACTGAAAAACAAAATTCCAAACAAAAAATCAATTTTTTACTCGCATAAATCAGCTTATGTCCTTCTCTACCTCACTTGCTTTATAAAATCTACCGGCAATAGTATTTGGGAGGCACTTGCTCTCCGACTCCATCCTCTCCAATAACTTCAGACTTCTTCTTGACACTTAAACGTCTTTTGTACCACAGAAGTCAACCTTCCCTACATCAATCAAAAGAAGTAAAAGAAACAAATAGGATGAAAGCCAAAATTAAACATAAAAAAATCATATCAAGTAAGGAGTTGGGCTTCAATTATCCTGTTAGCAGTATCATGCATTTTCGGAGCCTACCTGATAGTCATAGTGCTGAAACTCAAGCCACTGATTCAAGTTGTCCTTGAAGATAGTTGTAAGAGAATGAAGCCATTCATAACAAACTCAGAAATTAGACTACTGAGAATCTAAATTAAAGGGAAAAAAACTGAATAAATGAGATTCTTACGTTCATCATCAGTTGTTTCTGGTTTACAGCTAAATAGGTCTACCCATCGTAGCATCATCTGGGAAACAGTAATTCGAAATTCATAGAGAAACCTCAACAAAATAACTGCAACAACAAAATAGGAATAATTATTGGAAGAAATTAAGCCAACAGACTGATATCATAAACCCACGAAGAAAATCAAAGAAGCCAACCAAAAAAGAAGCATGAGCAAACCGTGATCTGAAGCATAAACAAACCAAAGAAGAAGCATAAAAGAAGGCAACACACTAACTGGCCCCAAACCGGAAACAAATCCTAAACCCAAGATGGAAACCCACTAACTGGTCAAAAAAGCAAATGGCAATCAGAAGAAAGAAAGGAAGGGAATGGCGACGGAGGCGTTGCTGCCTAGAGGAAGGAGAGATGGA
>JAOYMZ010002039.1:0-40756 GCA_025802335.1 Pinguicula primuliflora | reverse complement strand
ATTTATGATTTGATCCACTGCGAATCGTCATATTTACGATTCGGCTTAGGCTGACGTGTCGAGCGACGTGGCAATGGCTAGTCGTCAACCGTTGGTTCCGTAACATTCCCCTCCGCTTGAGAAACCAACTTGTCCTCAAGTTGCAAATCAGGATAATGCTGACGCAGGAGATCGACGGCCTCCCAGGTGGCATCCGCAGGGGCTGTGTCCGACCATTGGACCAACCACTCATCAACAGGGGTACCAACGCGCAGGATGGTGCGAGAGGCGACTGTAGTAAGGGGCACCGAGCGAGGATGACCATGCCAAAACTCGGTAGGAAGCGAGAGTGGCGGAAGTTCAGATGCCGATGAAACAAAGGCCTTCAGGAGGCTGACATGAAAAACTGGATGAATGCGAACGCCGTCCGGAAGCTCCAAACGATACGCGACTTTGCCGACGCGCTCCAAAATGCGAAACGGGCCATAATAGCGGCGGGAGAGCTTATGAGAGGAACGACGGGCAACGGTGTGCTGACGGTAAGGCCGAAGGTGTAGCAAGACCAAATCCCCCACCGAAAACTCAATATCGCGACGGTGCTGATTGGCATAGGAAGCCATGCATCCCTGGGCGTGTAAGATGTTGCGCCGTAGGGTGGTCAGTAGCTCATCCCGCTCAGTGAGGATGGCATCAACAGAAGGCAAACTGCTGGAGCCGGAAGAGTACGGG
Source organism: Pinguicula primuliflora (assembly GCA_025802335.1). NCBI lineage: Eukaryota > Viridiplantae > Streptophyta > Magnoliopsida > Lamiales > Lentibulariaceae > Pinguicula > Pinguicula primuliflora. The sequence continues at coordinate 40,048 of JAOYMZ010002039.1, read as the reverse complement.
ACCAGCGTAGGGGGTAACCGTCCATAAACGGCCTGAAAGGGCGTCATTTTGATGCTCTCATTGTAACTAGTGTTGATGGCATATTCCGCCCAAGGAAGAAGGGAGGACCAACGGCTCGGCTTGTCGGAGACAAAGGCGCGGAGATACTGTTCTAAGGAACGATTAAGCACCTCCGTCTGGCCATCGGACTGCGGGTGATATGCCGTGGAGCGAGAAAGGTGCGTTCCACTCAACCGAAACAATGCTTCCCAGAAATGGCTGAGAAAAATGGTGTCGCGATCCGACACTATATCGGACGGAATGCCATGAAGCTTAATGACCATATCGACGAAGAGAGCAGCAACCCGGGCTGCATCAAATGACGGCAGCAATGCCCCAAAGTGTGCATATTTGGACAAGCAATCAACGACGACCACAATAGCGCCGAAACCGCGAGAGGGCGGCAACCCCGTGATAAAATCCATCGAAATTTTATCCCAAATAAGAGTAGGGACAGACAATGGTTGCAGTAAGCCAGCGGGTGGACGAGTGGAGTACTTGGTAGTCTGGCAAGTATAACAGGCGGCGACGAAGCGACGGACATCAGCCCGCATCTGCGGCCAATAGAAGGATTGGGAGAGACGGACAAAAGTCCGGAACACACCTGGATGACCCGCCTGAGGGGACGAGTGACACTCCCACAATAGATCGGATTTCAGGGCCAAAGCAGCCGAGAGACAAAGACGATGACGATAATAAATCAAACCATTATGAACCGAGAAGGGCTCACGGAGGCAGCCCTTGCGAAAATCATCGTGTAATTTCACCAAATCGGGTAGGGAGGAGTTCTCCTGAAGAAGCTTGTCGAGGAAATCCGGGCCGAACTGGGAGAGTAATGGGAAGGCGTGAGCCGTAGGCCCTGGTTCATCCCGACGGGACAGGGCATCCGCCACACGGTTCGCAGCCCCAGTTTTGTATTCAATCCTAAAACGATATCCCAGGAGTTTTCGAACATAGAAATATTGGTCCGGAGTCTGGACTACCTGATGCAAGAGCTCACGAAGTGAGCGATGGTCGGTTCGGACCACAAACTCGCGCCCCAATAAGTACTGCCGCCATTTCTGAATGGCCTCCACAATTGCATACAACTCCTTGTGATAAGTAAAAGCCACCATGCGACGAGGGCCCAATTTCTTGATGAAAAATGCCAAAGGATGTCCCCCTTGCATAAGGATGGCACCGATACCGTAATCACACGCATCTGACTCGACAACAAACTCTTGGGAAAAATCCGGAAAATGTAAGACCGGAGGGGATGAGACAGCCGCCTTAAGAGCGACAAACGCCATCTCGGCCGTCGGAGACCAAACAAAAGCATCCTTCTTAAGAAGGTCCGCGAGGGGGCTAGCGATGAGGGCATACTGGCGGATAAAATGCCGATAATAGCCGGTAAGGCCCAAAAATCCCTGCAGTTGCATAACCGAGGTGGGTGTCGGCCACGCGGTTATCGCGGCAATTTTAGCAGGATCGGCCCGGATGCAACCGGCGCTGATAATATGGCCGAGATACTCAACCGTAGTCTGAGCAAAAGAGCACTTCGACAATTTCACAAAAAAGCTATTGGCGGCAAGTAAGGTAAAAGCGGCCGTAAGGTGCTCAAGGTGAAGCTCCAGAGTAGCGCTGTAAATCAGGATATCGTCAAAGAAAACGATAATAAACCGTCGAAGGTGCGCAGCAAATAATCGGTTCATACAGGCTTGAAAAGTCGATGGCGCATTAGAAAGACCAAATGGCATGACGAGGAATTCGTAATGACCGTCATGAGTGCAAAAAGCCATTTTTGCGATGTCAGCCTCGTTCATGCGAATCTGATGGTAGCCCGAACGAAGATCCAGTTTAGTAAAGAACCGTGCGGATCCCAGTTCGTCAAAGAGTTCATCACTTGTGGGGATAGGAAAATTATCAGGCACAGTGACGTGATTCAACGCACGATAGTCCACGCAAAAACGGAAGGAACCGTCTTTTTTCTTCACCAAGAGAACCGACGAAGAGAACGGGCTGCGACTAGGCTGGGTAATCCCCTGCGTTAACATCTCATTGACCATCCGTTCGATCTCGGATTTCTGAAAATACGGGTACCGATAGGGGCGCACATTGATCGGAGCCGATCCGGGTACAAGATGTATCTGATGGTCGAACCATCGTTTAGGGGGAAGACCCTGGGGTGCACCAAATATGCGATCAAAACGCCCAATCAAGTCGGCTATAGCCGGCGGGGTAGCGCTCGGCAAGGGTAGAATTCCGGCCGTATCTTCAGGTTGGACCAGGAAGAGTTCGTAGCAGCTGGCAACGTCCTCAGCAGCGCACAGAGAATTCAACATACCGAAAGAGATGCGGCGTGGGGCTGTTATATCGGCACGAAGAAAAATATGTTTGCCCTCATAAGAAAATTCCATGGTCATGGCAGCATAATCGTGGCATACCTTGCCCAAGCGTTCCAACCATTGAATGCCGAGAACAATATCTGGGCCCTTGATGTCCAAGAAAAATAAATCAATCGAGAAACAAAATCCTTGCAACATAAGAGGGACGGCGGCACAACAACGAGTGCAGGTTAAGGCAGCTCCGTTTCCAACATGAACTCGGAAAGGGCGGATCGGGGTGATAGGCAATTTTAACCGCTCAGCCACGGTTGGATTGATAAAATTATGCGTGCTACCATTGTCAATCAAGACATGGACAGCAGCGTCTGCAACCGCACCACGAATATGCAGGGAGCGAGGATTGGGTGAGCCGGACATTGAGTTTAATGTAGAGATGTCCGCCGTGATGGCCAAGTCAATATCCTCATCGCCGTCTAATTGTTGCAAAAGAGGCCCGGAGTCAGCATCATCGTCCGCGTCCAAACAGAGGAGACGGTTGGGACAGCGGTGGTTTCGGGACCAGCGCTCATCACAATTGAAACACAGGCCCTTGGAGCGACGTTCAGCCTGTTCAGCCGCAGATAACCGGCGGATGGGTGGGTTAGTGGCAGCGGGTCACGACAGAGCCGACGGAGGTTGTTCCGGGCGTTGTTGTGCCCAAGAACGGTGCGACGCCCTGGAAGGTTCGAATCGGATGGCCTCCAGTTCCCGCGCAATAGCAAAAGTCTCGGCCAACGAATAGGGCCGACGAATATTCACCTCACGATCCAGCGGCAATTTCAGTCCGGCGATAAACATAGCAATTAAATCATCCTCACGAACACCCACAACCTGGGTCAGGAGTTGTTCGTAGGCGGCCTGATAAGCCATGACGGTAGTCTGCTGGCGAAGTTTGGACAAAGTTCCCACCGGATTTTGGTAAAATTGCGGATCAAAACGGGTCTGGACTTGGGAGAGAAAATCGTCCCAGGTTGTAAGCATATCGTTGCGCTTCACATAACGAAACCAGTCCGCGGCTTGGCCTTCAAGATATATTCCCACATAACGGAGCTTGTGGTTATCACGAGTGTGGTGGTGATTGAAATACTCATCGATCCAGAAACACCATTCGTGGGGGTCAGAGCCGTCGAATTTGGGGGCATCAAAACGTAGTTTCGGCATCTGGATGGGAATCGGATCCATGGCGGCGCCGTGGGGCGGTGGGGGTGGTACGCGTCCGAGGACCCCGGTAGTCGGGAGTTGGGTTGCGGCAACTTGAGCGGCCAGCGTGTCATACTTGGCATCCATACGGGAGATGAGAGATTCAATGTCGGAGAGCCGCGACGCGATCTGCTCGATACCAAAAGAAGATCCGGAACTGGTGTGATCAGAGATGGTCATAGCGGGTAGGAAGAGGGTGAACGGGAGCACCAAATGTTAAGATTTTTGTAGAGGTTTGGGTGAAGAAGAAGTGCCACCAACACTTGAAGGTCAAGTTCTTCTTGACGTGAGGGAGGAGGAGAGAATTGGGAGGGGAGGAGTTGGAGAGAGACTAGGAATAGATAATTTCATTCATACCCATCCAATGAATACAAAGCTAGTTTAAATAGACAACTACCAAATTGAACTAGGAATTAAAAATACTAAATCAATCAAAGATCTTATCTAATCTTTGAATTTATTTGAATTCAAAACAGCAACGGAATCCGGAACCTTCCATCAAATTTATGATTTGATCCACTGCGAATCGTCATATTTACGATTCGGCTTAGGCTGACGTGTCGAGCGACGTGGCAATGGTTGGTCGTCAACCGTTGGTTCCGTAACATATATTATCAAAAAAAATGCTCCCTTGCATTTACAACAATTTGATAGTTGATAATTTCGTTACATCAAGTCGCCATAATGGCACAGCAAAATTGAATGCCATGCTGATGCATGTCCCTTTCCTCTTCTGGTTTGACTTCGAGAAACAATAACTGAGGCGCTTAAATTGGATATAGAATCTAAAAAGAATTCCTAGTGTGGTCATTTTTTGCACCATTCATTAGCAAACTCTACCCTACTGTTTAGCGATGAATGCTTATTATTTTGATTTTTTATGTGTGTGTATGATCTGTGGGCTTATCCTAAATCGGTATATTTTTTTAAATTCTTGGGTTGGGCCCTTAAGACTCCAATGTGGGCGATTGTGCATTACATGAGATGATGAGAAACTTCCGGATTGTGATGTACGTGTGTGTCTCACCATTTACCAATCTTTTTTTTGGATAAGTGTTTTATTGAGGTGAAAATTTTTAATGTACAAAATTCGTGATTTCGGCAATGCTAAATGTTAAGCATCTACACTAACAACTACTTTTTCATTGTTGCAATTTTTAGAGCTCTGCTTTTCATTTGGACCAAGACATTGAGGTGTTGCTCTGTCATTTCGATCCCGAGTGATCTCGCGAGTAGCATTGTTTCACGTGCTTCTTCTAATAAATCCGATTGGCTGGCTTGTGTTTTCGATTCGGCTCATTCAATTGTACTTTCTGTTTTACCCGTTGTCGCCTATGTTCACGCATCTTCTCCATTCGATACCCCCAACATTCTCGCGCCTTCAATTTACGAGAGAGCTTCGCTACAGGTGTATCGTCTTGATCCATAATTCGGAAAGGACCGAGTTTGTTAAAATTTTTGTTTGGTGGTCGGCCCAACCTTTCTTGCTTTTATTTCGATCTTGGGCCTGGGTGGTGTCCTTCCTCGCACAGAATTGTGCCGAGCTCAATTCTTCTGCCCTGCCCTCCTTCATCAAAATCCCTAATTTCGGTTGTTCTTCTGTCAAGGCCACTGTCTGGTTTATTCTTCGGAATTCGCCCACATTACTGCTCTCATCATCTTCTCCTATCCCACAATTACTTCTATCTGGGGCTTCCAAGGAGAGATCAATCTTTTGCGATTCCTCTTCCAATATGTCCACATTTATCTCACCTTGTAAGCTGGGCCATCTGTTCTCCTTCTCCATCGAAGACTCATTGGCTTCTGCATTTTTGCGATCCTTTTCCGGCGAAGACTCGCTGGCGCCCGCGTTTTCGCAGCCTATGTGATCCACAATTGCTGCTTCCTCCCTTTGCTCGCGGTTTTTGTCATAGTTAGGAAGGTCGATTTCCATACCGATGTTTCTGAAGTTCAAAGCATCTGCCTCATCTTGGGAGATCTCTTGCCTCAGAGATAGTGTTATTTGAATCTGTTAGAAATTGGACTCTACTAAACCTCATCTCCGTCATGTTGATGGTCTTCTGATCAACAGCTATCACAGTCCCTAATTATGTTCCCACCATCTCAAAGAATTCCCTGCTCCAACAATGCAACGGTGTTCCATTGATTCTGATCCAAATTGGTCTTTGCAACTTACCGTCTACCACTCTCTAGGGCCTCAGATTGTGAAGGCTGAGTTTCTGACTTGTGTTATAATCTAGGAGCAACTTACTTCTTATTTCCACACTCGTCAAATGAACCAAGACCTCTCCTCCTTCTAGCATAACTGGTTTAGCCCCTGCATATCCACCTGGCTCTAGGATGTCGTTCAGGAATTCGATGTCCAAACTTGGGGATGGAATACCAACAAGGCATGTTTCCAACCACAACGATTTTTTCAGACTTGGTGTGAATTGTAAGAACCTTTTTTGGTTCCTAATTTGTCTCGATTGGAAGCATTGTTGTCCCATTGCCTGAAGTTGCTCCCTCCTTGCTGTATGTATACGACTACTCAAATTTTTCGAGCTCCTCTAGTTTCCGAGCAGAACTAATTTGGAGTTTACATGTTCCTGCTCTCATACTGTTTAGCTTCGCAATCATCTCTAGGCCGTTAATCGTCTTGGCGAAACGGATGAATCCATACCGTTGGCCTTTGAATTCCATGTGCGGCAGTGTGTGTACATCTATGACAGGGCTGTGTTCTCCAAAGAAGGATCGCATTTCCTTCAACACCCAGTCCGGAGGGAGGTTCGCCACACATAGAGATATAGATGAAGATCATGGCTTCTCAGTATAGGGGGATATTCTCGTCCTGAAATAGCCCCTGTTGAATGGGGAGCGGGGGTGGGGTGCGGTGCTATAAGCACCCCCCCACAATGCAGTGCCCCGAAATTGCATCGTTCCGGGGCACTGCATTTATTATTATTTTTTTTAATTTTAAATTCAAAATTTGTGATCTTGTGCGGGATTCGATCCCAGTCTCCAACCCATCTCGCGCAGGGAGCTCTGCCATCTCAGCTGCAAGCGTGTTTGATTATATAAGATCAAAAATATTATATAAACACTCCACACACACTAAAACATATAAAAAAATATAAAAAAATCCTATAAATCATCAAATAATCTATAAACCCAATTGCTAAATCCTATAAACCCAAGGGTTAAACCCTATAGACCCATGGGCTAAATGCTATATTTTTCAAAATTAATATTACGGCGGCTTCACCGCCGTAAAAATCTAAAACCCTATTAGCCGCCGTAAAAATTTAAAACCCTATGTAATAAACCCAATGGTTAAATGCTATATTTTTCAAAATTAATGTTACGGCGGCTTCGCCGCCATAAAAATCTAAAACCCTATGTAATAAACCCACCAAAAAATCTATAAACCCAAGGGCTTAACGCTATAAACCCAAGGGCTTAACGCTATAAACCCAAGAGCTAAACTCAAGGGCTAAATGCATAAACCCATTGGCTAAATGCTATATTTTCAAAATTAATATTACGGCGACTTCGCCGCCTTAAAAATCTAAAACCCTATGTTACAAACCTAATGGTTAAATGCAAAATTTTTAATTTTATATATTCTAATTAAATTTTATTTATTTAATATATTCTAATTTAATTTATTAAAAGAAGAATTAATAAAATCTATGCGTTGCTTCCCAAATGGCGCCGTAAGGGAAGCAACACATAGTGTGCGGTGCTTTGAAGCACCGCACCTACCCCCAACTCTGCTGAATGATCCTCTTTCCCTTTCATCTTTCTGGTTATAATCCATTCATCTTCTACATCTGTCTTTTTAGTTCTCCTTTCAGAAGTCTCGTTCACCATTTACCAATCTACCCCTTGTTATTTATTTGTATTTTTTACCACATTCCATTTTTTCGCAACCTAATTTTACTGTACTTCTGGGTGTACTGTTGCTAAATCTGACTAAAACGGGTAGTCGGAATATGGCATCTTGATCTTGACCTGCGAAAAAGCTTCTTGCATACCAAGTACCAAAAATTAATATAGCGCACAGCTTTCAAAGCGGGGCATCACACCTCTTTCTCACAAGAATGAGAGTGAGGCCCACACAAGCGGGTGGTGTGTGCATTTGTGCTTATGCGGCGTGGTAGACAACCTTCCCGGATCTGTTAACAAGAAAACAAAAGACTGAGGTTAGTACTCTCAATTTTCAGAAGATAACATAATATAACGAAAAGTGAATATGTATATGAAATCATGTTTTCTGATGAGCAGATTTGTAGAACAATCGAACGCGTAGACTGAAAAATCAGTCAAGAACGCAAGCTGTCAGTTATTGGCCTCGGAGGAAACAGTTCTTCAACAGCTCAAAGTCACCGATTAAATGGTTCAAAGTGGAGATAAAGTGGTGTAGAGTCCAGATCTGGATGAAGAACAGCAAGGAGCTGTAGGAACTGAGCCAGAAATGCTCGAGAAAGACGAACACAAGACTAGTGTTTGATCGAGAGCTCAACCAAGAGAGAGATACAAAAAAGAGTAAGTGTCAAAAGTGTGGCGACCATGTAGGGTTAGAAGGATATGTAAGAATGAATTGGGCCAGAGTAAACGAATGTAGGAATAAATGAATTGGGCCAGACTAATTCAGAGAGCAATTGGGCCATAGAAAATAAATGTAGGAATACAAGAATTTGGCCCAGAGAGTATATTAAGCCTAAGAACCGATAATCATGAATTGAGGTCAAGCATAATGTTTCTCCGAGTATAAGAATTTCAACCTCCAAGTTACGTTATACATAACCCGGTTGATAATTCTATCGAGTCATAATAAAACCCGGAGGTTTAGACTCAGAATAATTTACATCATCCGGCTTATATCTTTCGGGACTGTGATTGTGTGTGCCGTATTTAAAAATAAAAAACTGTGCTTTGTGTGTGCAATTGTAAGAAAATAAAAGGAATAGGAGCAAGAATAGGAGTATTTTCTCTTCGGGCCTTGACTCGGGCTTTGTAATGGGCTGGATCATGAGCCCACACCCAACAATCTCCACCTTGGACTCATGATGCAGCCCAAGGTTTATTTCCTGCAAAAAGAATTAGTACAAGACAGAGTGCAGGTCTGTGTGCAGTATAGGCATGCTTGAATCACTCCAGTTATGAATCTAACTTCTTGCCTCTAAAGTTCAAATTTGAGGGTTCTCACAGAATTTTAACAGTATACATACTAAAATACACTTCATAAAAGGATTGCAACTTTTAGCAGATACACAAGCATATTAGAAGGTATAAACTCAGAATGTAATAGAACTAACAGATCATCTTGTAAAGAATCTAAATTAAGTATCAGCTTTACCCATACTAACATGCTCTAAACAGTAATGAAATTTCAATTGAGTCACTACTTTCGTGCTCATATCGGCAGAATTTAAGTTTGTATCTATCTTTTCAAGCAAAATCACCTTATCAGCAATTATATCCCTTATAAAATGCAACTTTACATCAATGTGTTTAGTCCTCCCATGAAAAACTGGATTTTTACTCAGATGAATAGCTGATTGACTGTCACAGTAAACAGTTCCTGCTTCTTTTAAAATTTCACAATCATTCAACAAATCATTCAGCCATATGCATTCCTTAAAACAGTCAGTTAAGAAAATATACTCAGATTCAGTAGTAGACAGCGTAACTATATGTTGTAATTGTGATTTCCAACTTATGCAGTTTCCTCTTGGCAAGAATTGATAGGAAGTTGTTGATTTAAGTGAGTCAAACTCACCATCAAAATCTGAATCAACATAGCCACACAGATTTAAATTCTGAAAATTTTTCCTAAACACAAGACCGAGATCACAAGTTCCTTTTAAATACCTCAAGACCCATTTTAAAGCCGCCCAATGTTCCAAATCAGGATTAGACATGAATCTACTCAGGAAAGAGACAACATAAGACAAATCCAGCCTAGTACTTACCATAGCAAAGATTAGAGAACCTATAACATTTGAATAAAGGATACTCTCCATTTTTAAAGTATCAGAAGGTGTTTTCGGGCATTGTGACTTACTCAATTTAAAATGCAAGGCCAAAGGCATAGAAACAGTTTTGACATTCTCAAACCCAAATTTCTTTAAGACCTTTTTAATATAACTTGTTTGGTGTAACTTAAGAATGCCATTTTTCCTATCTCTGTCTATTTCCATTCCCAAAATTTTCTTAACTTCACCTAAATCCTTCATTTCAAACTCAGACTTTAATTGTAACTTCATTGTATTAATCTCAACTCTTGATTTACTAATGAGAAGCATATCATCAACGTATAACAGCAAGTACACAGAACAGTCACCTTTAAGCAAGAAATAAAGGCAAGAGTCATATTGACTTCGTAAAAATCCTATACTAGTAACAAATGAATCAAATTTTGTATACCACTGCCTTGGAGCTTGTTTTAAACCATACAGTGATTTTTTCTGAAGACACACATAATCTGATTTTTCCTTATCTATATATCCTAGTGGTTGTTCCATATAATTCTCCTCATCGAGATTACCATACAAAAAAGCAGTTTTAACATCAAGTTGGTCACATTCAAGGTCATTCCAAGCTACAAGGGTAAGCAATATACAAATAGTTTTAAATTTAACAACATGAACAAATATTTCATTGAAGTCTATCCCTTCCCTTTGGTTATACCCTTTTGCAACAAGTCTAGCTTTATATCTAACATTTTCATTTTCAGAAATTCCCTCTTTAATTTTGTATATCCATTTACACCCTATAATTTTTCTATCTGTCGGTTTAGGAACTAAAACCCAAGTGTTATTTTCATGCACAGATTTGATTTCATCATCTATAGTCAACTTCCATTTAAGTGCATCAGAACATATAAGAGCTTCACAGAAAGTTTCAGGTTCATAAAACAGTACTTGCTGACCAATTATAAAAGCATAGTCAATTATTTCTGCGTAATTTGCATATTTTAAGTTTGGTCTTCTAACCCTCTTCTCTCTATCTCTAGTTAACACATAGGTTTGTAAGGGTTGATCATTTGGTACATCAGCAACACTTCTAGTTCGTAACATGTTTTCATCAGCAATTTCAGGCATATCATTTTGGACAGTAGCAACAGATACACCCTGAGATGAATTAGGTTCTGAGTTAGAACCATTATCACCATCCTCCACCTTAATCTGAGGTATGGGATGATGCTCCACCTCAATAGGGACAGTAGGTAGATTCTGTTTTTCTAATGAAATTCTTCTAGGACTATCAATCGAAAAATCAGATACTTGCCTATTCAGATTTGCATTCAAATAAGGAAAATAATATTCATTAAAAATAACATCTCTACTTATAATCACTTTTATTTCAGGCACATTTTTATCCTATAGTCTATATCAATTATCATTTTACTCCCTTTTGATAACCCAGAAAAATGCATTTAACTGACCTAGGGTCCAATTTCCCAACTCTGTTATGAACATAAGCCGCGCATCCAAAAACTTTTAAGTTTTCCAATTTAACTACATAATCATACCAAACACATTCAGGACTGTTGTAGCCATTTTTTTTCTTTTTAATCCAAAGGAATAATTTTATTAATGGCTGTTGTAGCCAATTACTCTAGAAGGGGTTCTATTCATTAAAAAAACAGCAGTGTGTAAAGTTTCACCCCAAAATTTCTTTGACAAGTTAGACGTGGACAACATACATCTAACTTTTTCTAGCAATAATCAGTTCATTCTTTCAGCTACGCCATTCTGTTGAGGAGTGTACCTAACAGTGTGGTGCCTAGTGATGCCATGCAAAGCACAGAAACCATCAAATACAGAATTGCAAAACTCTAAACCATTATCAGTCCTAAGATACTTTATCTTGTTTCCTTTCTGATTTCCAATCAACGTTTTCCAATTTCTAAAACTGGGAAAAGTCTCATCTTTTGTTTTCAACAGAAAAATCCAAACTTCCCTACTAAAATCATCAATAATGGATAGGAAATATCTCCCTCCGCCATGTGTGAGCTCAGAAGAGGGCCCCCACAAGTCAGAATGCACATAATCTAAACAATATTTAGATTTATGTACACCTTTAGGGAATTTAACCCTATGTTGCTTTCCATAAATACAGGACTCACAAAATTCAAGTTTTCCTAGTTTTTGTTTACCTAGAAGACCTTTCTCATGCAGAATTGCCAAATTTTTCTCACTCATATGCCCTAGACGTAAATGTCACAATTTAACTTCATTCATATCAGAAACAGTTAATGCACTTGCACACAATGTCTTGCCATTCAAGTAATAGAGCCTATCCTTTCGAAAACCAGTTAAAACCACACTATCATGCTTGTAAATAGTGAGAATACCATTTCTAAAAGAATAGTGACAACTAGTTCCTAATGAAATGAGGTTTCTTTTTAAGTCAGGAATGTATCTCACATTTGTTAGTTTTATGGTTGTACCATATTCAAGTTTTAGACAAATAGAACCTGTGCCCTCTATTTTACAAACATTGTCATTATCCATTATAGCCACGCCATGCATGCTCTTATCTAGTGACCTAAACCAGTCTAAGTGCGGTGTCATGTGATAGGTACACCTTGAATCTAAAACCCACTCCTTAGTGGACTGCACATCAACCACATTCAACACATAATCAACATTAAGTTCTGTTTTAAAACTAGATTTATCAACCATATTCAATTCTAGTTTTACAAAATTAGGGTACTGATTTTTTCAAAATAGCATCAGATTTATTCAAATTTAGCTCCTGGTCAAACATAACATCATTAAATTTCAGACATTCAAACATGAACTCACTAAATGCATCATTCTCATTTTCCTCATTATCTGGTCCAGCATGCATTTCTTCACCATTTTCAACATAAAACACAGAATCCATTTGCATTGAATTGTTAGAGGAACTGGGCATATTCTTAGGGTCACATACAGAATTTTCTACATTTGAATTACTCACATTGTTGTTCATAAACGTATTTGGGACACTATTATGTATACACTGATTTTGAGCAGAAGGAAAAATAGCAGTACTGTCATTACTGTTAAAGTTTTGACCATGCACATTATTAGAAAAATTCTGAGAGGTAATGTTACAATTTCTAAAATTACCTACTGCATTTTGATTTTGAAAATCAGTGACAAACAGTGCATTAGACCCATTATTTACATTACTCAGATTCGATTGAAACTTCAAAGCCTTGTTATAGGTAAAACAATTGCTTAAGACATGACCTATCTCATTTCAAAAATTACATCTTAGTTGGTTTGTATTCTGAAAATTATATTTTTGTCCAACATTTCGAAAACCACCAGTGCTATTAAAATTTGAACCTCTATTATTTTGACTTTGAAAATTTCTATTTGACTGAAAGTTTGAATTTCTAGATGTGTTCCTGTATTGGTTACTAGCAGGGGTCATAGTCACATGTCTAGGCTTCTCAGTTTCTATCTTATCTTTGTCATTTGCAAATAAAACAGTAGAAACACGTTTAGACCTCTTTAACTCTAACTCCCTAGATTTCAAACTAGTAATTATAACCTCTATTTTTGGAACTACACCTGAATATTGCAAGACATTCTTAACTACAGTAAAATCCTCACTCATAGAATTCAACAAAATCATGGCAAGTGGATTTTCATCTGTCATGTTCGGTGCCTTTTAATTACTGTGTCAATTTAAAGAATTCATCCAGATTTTCATCTACAAACATATCTGACTCCATTTTATATGAAAGGATAGAACATTTTACGAAAAACAAGTTTGTTGGATCCTTAGATGCATACATTACATGTAATTTATCCCAGATTTCTAACGGATTTTCAGATCCATCTAACTTCCTAATCATAGCATCAGATAGATTTAAGATTAAGAGATTCAAAACTTCCTCTTTAACTTCTTCTACTTTGGTTCTAAGAGACTTTGGCCATTTCAAAATATCCTTAATAAGAGCATAATGTACTTTGTTATGAGATAAAACAGCATTCATACGCCTAGCCCATGAAGGAAAATCTCTCTTCCCATCAAATAATGCAATTTCTACTCTAGTTGTCATTATTTAAAATTTTTCAACTAACTGAGCGAAAATTCAGACACAGACAGATGATTCCCGAAGGCAAAAAGAGCAGGCAGTTCAAGTATTTCAAGTACTCAATATGAGCAAACAATAGCAAATTCAGATTAGAACTTGTTTCAGCCTTGTAACTCTTTTCAGAGTTCAGCAGTTCGTAAAATTGAAGCGAAGGCAGTCTAATCATGACTCTATTCGCATGCAAGGGACGTACCCACAGAGATCCTCAAAAGTTCTCTTCAAAGGACTCCTCTCTAGACCCCTAAAAACACTCAAAAGAAACCCTGAAAGCAATAACAGTTAAGGTGCTCACATGCACAAAGCGATAACAGTTATAGGCTAAACGCCTCTCACGTCGTGGTATTAATGCGTGCACAAAACGATAAATAAACACCTCGGGCTGACGGACCAAACTCAGGCTCACAGGCCCACGTAAGAGATGCAGAAAAGGATAAAAGAGGACTTACTAGAAGTCGTGTGTATAGACCTCACTCCTTTTATTCTCTTTTGAAGCCTCTGTTTTTCTGTTTTTTTTTTCCAACCTTTCTGGTTTCTGGATATTTCTGTCATTCCCTGTTTTTTTCCCCTTTTGTTTGGGATTTTTCCTTTCCCTTTTTTCCTTTGAAGTTCCCTTTCTCTTTCTTCACAGTAAACACAATATCCCAGATAGTATACCACAGTTTCAGTCAATATGACAATCGCAAACAGCACTATAAATCAAGAAACAACTCAGGATTTCTTCTAAAACTCGAAACCTAAGCAACACTTGAAAACCTTGCAGGTCTATACAATTTTCAGGCACTTTAAAACAGCTTAAAGCATTCAACTCAACTTCCTTTCAGAGATTACCAAAAAAACGAAAACTTTATGATTTTCAGCCAAAAAGTTATTTGACCTTTTTTTTAAACAGTAAGCTGCACTTTTTGTTACATAGCAGTCAGTCACTGGAATAATTTTCGTAGAGTAATATATGTATCAGATATGGGCAGCAAGTCAATTTCTCAGAGACACCAGAACAGTTTAATGCATGCAGTATGCAAATCAGATATTTGCTAAGTATGCGCAACGAAATTGAGCAATATATTTCACAGATTATCACAATTTCAGATAACTCCAACTTTCGGAACAAATGACGACACTCAAAACAGTTTCAGGCAACGAAATGCTGCCTACTGATCAGATCTATGAATTTTTTACCAACGGAATCACGTATCTAGCTTCAGTGATAACAGATATGTTGCACGCAATGATATTCGACTGACAAAAATATAACAGATCTCACAGATTTTATCGATATTAAACTGATCTACCGATAAAAACACAAATCCACCGATAAAAACAGTAGATAACAAGATTCAACCGGTTTTCAACCGATTAAAACTTTCAGAAAGGCGAGTCGATGAAAAATTCGATGGAACCTCGCTCTGATACCACTTGTGGTAGACGACCTTCCCGGATCTGTTAACAAGAAAACAAAAGACTGAGGTTAGTACTCTCAATTTTCAGAAGATAATAGAATATAACGAAAAGTGAATATGTATATGAAATCCTGTTCTCTGATGAGCAGATTTGTAGAACAATCGAACGCGTAGACTGAAAAATCAGTCAAGAATGGCAGCCGTCAATTATTGGCCTCGGAGGAAACAGTTCTTCAATAGCTCAAATTCACCGATTAAATAGTTCAAAGTGGAGATAAAGTGGTGTAGAGTCCAGATCTGGATGAAGAACAACAAGGAGCTATAGGAACTGAGCCAGAAATGCTCGAGAAAGACAAACAGAAGACTAGGGTTTTGTTTTGTATCGATAGAGTATATCGAGAGTTCAACCGAGAGAGATACAAAAATGAGGTCAAAAGTGCAGCGACCATGTAGGGTTAGAAGGATATGTACAGAATGAATTGGGCCAGAGTAAACGAATGTAGGAATAAATGAATTGGGCCAGAGTAAACGAATGTAGGAATAAATGAATTGGGCCAGACTAATTTAGAGAGCAATAGAGCCAGACTAATTTAGAGAGCAATTGGGCCATAGAAAATAAATGTAGGAATACAAGAATTAGGCCTAGACAGTATATTAAGCCTAAGAACCGATAATCATGAATTGAGGTCAAGCAGAATGTTTCTCCGAGTATAAAAATTTCAACCTCCAAGTTACGTTATACATAACCCGATTGACAATTCTATCGAGTCATAATAAAATCCGGAGGTTTAGACTCAGAATGATTTACATCATCCGGCTGATATCTTTCGGGACTGTGATTGTGTGTGCCGTATTTAAAAATAAAAAACAGTGCTTTGTGTGTGCAATTGTAAGAATATAAGAGGAATAGGAGTAGGGATAGGAATACACCCTCTTCGGGCCTTGACTCGGGCTTTGTAATGAGCTGGATCATGAGCTCACACCCAACATGCAGTGTGGAAGGGGTGCTTGTGTGAGGTACGCTATAGCAGCCCTCATACCGAAAACTACAGTAAGCTGGGTTCCCTTGCGAAACGCAGCCCAATGGATTCAGATGCGGACAATTTCGGTTATTTTTAAAATATATGTAGATTTCTGGTGTGGGTCTAAATGAAAGTGAAGGAGAGGTGTTTTGCGTGGAGAATTATCAACTCAAGAAAACAATTGTAAAGTTTTTTATACATATTTTGTTAAATGAAAATATTTCATTTCATGCATCATATTCCATCGCCAAAACGTCATGTGGGATCACTAAATTTCTCTGCTGCAATGCAATAATATATTTGAAACTTACATCATATTTGTAATGATCTGTCAAGGTGTTGGCATCAGCAAGCCAACCTATTCTGGGTATTTGGACACCTGTGTTTCAAGTTTCAACAGATGATTACCTACAAAATAAGTGTCATGCCAAGACAAACATCAACTTTTGTGTCTTGCATAGAAAATGGCACGTTGCAATTTTCTGGTTCAAGTGTGAACTTGAAATCAGTTGCTATGTTTGTGGACTGTAGATGTATCGAAGAGCATTTAGACAGGCACATTACTCTCGCATTTAGGTGAAATATAGAGGATTCGCACACTATGAAAGCTAAGGGTTATGCTGGGCTGAGTTATGGTTCTAAATATAAGGGCTAAGTTTGATGCAGACCGGTATAACTCAGAAAACTGTCCCATACAGATTATAGAACTAAAGAATAATAAAAACTTTTTTTTATAATAAAAAAAAAATAAATAAGAATTTAGTCATACAATTTATTATTTTACACTCAAGATTTTAATGAAAAACAAAAGAGTAATCAATATATTCCTATTTAAGTTGTCCCACCTGCGCACACAAGATCCAGTCTTTCTTAAATCTGTACCATGAAGTCGAACTCATCACTGCTCATTTTTTATGAACCGTTGGCTCTGCTGCTTGAATAACTTATTTTTACGATTATGAAGTAATATTATGAAATGGATTGATTTGCATGTATGGAACAAACATTGAGCAGGTTTCATCTATGTGCAACTTAATAGATATGGGAATTTGATGGTATTTTGCAAGAGAATTCATATACCAAACCAAATCAAACATACCCAGTAAATCACGACCTAAGAGAATTCATATAAAAAAGTGTTTTTTGTTCAAAAAGAACAACAGATGCAATCAACATATGTCGTACATTCAAAAAAAATATTTATGGGGTGAATGATTTTTTTATAAAAGTATAAGCAGTAAATTGGTTTAGGGTTTTTTGAAAGTATAGGGATTCAAGTATAATATAGGGTGTAAATGGCCTTTACTAGTACATATACATGTGTACATATATATTTGTGTACCCAAACAATCCTAAATAGACTCATTAGGCCGAGTCAAAGAATTCTTACATACTGTCTGGACAAATATTTTACACACATGAGAACACTGGAACTAGCCATCAGCACAATTTCATCTTACATGAAATCATCAAAATCCAGGCCTTCTGGTATTTCAAACCTCAAGAGATCACTGCAGAAACTGTTGTCTTCCTCCATTATGCCATTAATAAGAGCTGATGGAGAGCTCTGGCTCGAGAGAGGCGTTGGCAAAATGGAATCAAAGTTAAGACATGGAAGGTGGCAATAATTGTTATCCATACATTGATCACACGTTGTAGTTGTATTAGCAACAGCAGGAGGCAGATTCTCTTGAAATATCTGTCCAGCTGAGTAGGTCGAATCATTCGAAATCGGGATTTGTGAGTTGATCATCATGTTGTCAAAGTTAGAAGCTTGGAGTGATGGGGTCTGGCTTTGAACATTTGGATCAATCAACTTGTTTTCTTCTTGAAGCTTTTGCCCTAAGTTATCATGGTTTTCACTGAGTGGTGGTGGCAATAGGCTGAGTGCAAGCCTGAGTGCTTGAGGATTCAGAAGTGTTTGCAGCCCAAATAGGGTGGATAAGCCCATCTGTGATGAACCTAGAAGCGATGAGAGGTCGAAATAATCGAGCCGCCGCGCATGTGTTACAGGATCAATTCCCATCCTCATAAGCCTCCTCCTGATGTGTGTGTTCCAGTAGTTCTTGATCTCGTTATCCGTTCTCCCAGGCAAACGAGCCGCAATGGCCGACCACCTGGTTGATCAATAGGTCACGAGTTATGCATCAACAAATTTGTTATGGTTGAAAATTGTCCTACACAGATTAAAAACTTAAAGAAGAACAACTTAAATTTTAATGAGATCTTGGTTAAACCCCTAATGCATTATGCAATGTCTTACTTATTTCCCAGAACACTGTGTAATTGAATTATAGTTTCCTCTTCATCGAATGAAAATCTTCCTCTCTTTATATCCGGCCTCAGATAGTTAGTCCAACGAAGACGACAGCTCTTCCCACATCTCTGAAGACCTGCAAACATATACCTATGAATGGTTAGGCATTCCCACGTATTCTAGAACACTGATTTTGTTACCTATGAAAAATACCAACATGATAGATAAAGATATAATTTACCAGCATTCTTTGGTAGCATTCTCCAATTTCCTGTGCCGTGTTTCTGAATATACTGGACGAGCTTTGTATCTTCCTCTGCCGTCCATGGTCCCTTTTTGAGGTCATCTTTATCGCAGCAAGGTGATCTTCCCATTCTCTCTCTGTGATGGAGTGGTAGAAACAAGTCTTTTGAATCTTCAGACAGTTTGGAAATTTGGTGACAGCTGAGAGTGTACCACTCGGTCTTATTTATAGAAGATGATTAGATTAGAGAAGGCAGTGTTTTTTTTTTTTTTTGTGGGTAATCGTGGTGAAGTCAAAGGATTTGGCGCCGCCCGCGTCTCTTTGTTTATCTTGGACAAGGCTAGGCTCTAGTACAAAAGAAAGGACAGGTCATGTTTACGGGTTTTTACACCAATTAGTTTATTAAATATGAAAAAAAATGTCATCCCGTAAAAAATTTAAATCAAAGTTTTTCGGACAATTTTAATGGTTGAAATCAGAATTCTTGACCGTCATCAAAATTGTTTTATTGAAGGCCTGTTTTATATGAGGTGCTTAATTCTAATTATATTTATAAATATTTTTTAAATAAATGATTATTTTGCGTAATACAAGTTCTTATTTTTTTATTTTGAATTTTTCTCTTCTTACCCCATGAGATGCTTTTTTTCTTTCTTTAACATAAGAATCATATTTTTGTAATAATTTCTAAATATAAATATATTTTATGACTAAATTATCCTTAATCAATAGAAGATATTGTAGGTTTAATTAAATAGATGAAGATTATTATGGTATTCTAATGTTATTTTTATTTTAATATATTTGATTGAAATAAAATTTAAATGATTATTTTTAAGCATTTGCGCAAAACAACACAAGTTCTAAAAATAAGAATAAGTAGTAGAAGAAGTAATATAAGAAGTATAAATACATCTGCACAAAACAGACCTTGAGTATTGTGTATGAATCTTTTTGTGACTTGCTAGTTTTTGTTAGACAATCAACTCATGCTCCCCATAAACACTGCTCAAAGGTCATTAGAGTGACAATTGCACTCAAATGTCATGTGTTCAAATTTCCATAGCGGCACGAGCCTATCACATATGGTTTTCCAAGTGTGGCAAACCTTCCCTACCGTGGTTTGCCGTCTATTGCAATAGGACATTAGGTTTACCTACCTTTTAGGATTTCCTATCTTATCAAAACAAATGTCACACCTCCTATCTTATCAAAACAAATGTCACACCTCATGGGCCTTATCAACTGATGGGTTCAATTTCTTTCGTACTTCCTCTGAAACAATTCCGGGACATAGATCATTCATTCCGATATCATATTAGAAAATTAATCTTGCCTCACTGAATTCGGGTCACGTTTGTACTGGTACGAATGATGTGTGTCATTTTTATTAAAACCGTGAACTCAATCTATCTTATAACCTGGCTTATATTACTTTTTCAAATTTGAATCAAATATTATCGACATTATTAAACTACGAGACAATCATTGTAGGAAAGTTTTGAGAGAATCGGTGAAAATTGAGTGGATGTATATTGGAGGGAAGACTTGTGATTAGTGTTGGTACGGTTGTTAAATTTGCTACCCAATTACAGTAAACGAAATACATTGCTTGCACGAATAAAAACATAAATAAATTAAATAAGGGAGTTTTTAGGTGTATCGAAATTTCTTGTCTAGAATTTCGGTATTAACTCATTTTGGTGGGTTTTCGGCCACCAAAATAAAAAAATAAGACCAGTTCTGGAATCTTCGCGTTGAAATGATGCCGGAACTGGTCATGGGTTTCGGTTTCGTCGGCTTCGTCGCAAAAAAATTAAAACCCTATTAAATAAACATTTTAAGAGCAACAAACTTAACCCTAACATTAAACGGTGTGTTACGATGGCTAAAATAAAAGTTTAGGACCTGTTCCGACACCATTTCAACGCGAGGATTTCAAATTCAATTTTATTTTTTTTATTCTGGTGACCCAAAACCCACCCAAATAGTTGTGTACCGAAATTCTGTACAAGAATTTTCGATATACACTCATCCCCAATAAGTGACGTAGAAATATTTGTCACTTTAGATCAAAAGAATATGCACATGATCCTCAAAATCTTACCGTTACCTATTCATGCATGAGTCGTCACTAATCATCTCATACATACATGGGTTTTATGCACAACCAGATTATTATATGCACAGCTGTGATTTCGACTGTCAAACATTGATATCTTGGTCAAAATAAAAAATGTAACTTAGGGGTCACAAAAAATCTCAATTATTTCATGTTTTTTGACAATTGACCACGTGTTTACCTACTGCAAGAAAATAAAAATTACATCACAACCCGTTGCTTCCAATTTGACTTGAGATATTGAACTTCCCCACGTATATGCCCTATATGACGGTTGGCGACTGCTTTTTTTCCCATTTTTTTACATGCTACTCATTAGTCTAAAGCCTTATCCACTAATTAATGTTACTTAGGCCTAGGAAATGCGGGTTGTTTCGTTTCATACCATAAGTATGATTTAACAAACAGGTGGAGTTTACTTATTCGTTCAGCTTGAATGGTCGGAGAAGTAAGGAGAAAGGCTTGACATACGCAATGTTCACATAGATCAATGCTAAATGCTCATTGTTCACATAGACCGCAGGTAATTTTTGGATTTTATGATCTCTTTTATACGTTATTTTCGACAATTTAAATCGTCGGAATCAAAATTCAGGATCCACCACAAGACGATACACTCCGGTATCGGTTCTACTCTACTTCTCGCCATCTTCACTTGCCGGAGAAAAATTAGTAGGTAGATCACCAACCACATATAAGCGCGAATCAAGATATCAAATACTGAGAGTGCTCAGGTCATCTTTTACTGTCTTCCTGGGTTCTCTAACAACGTGGGAATGTCAAGAATTGTCTTAATTATCCCAAGATATGCTATGCACCAAGAATTAGGGGAGCAAGAAGCACAAGAACACGAAGTGGCAGCATACCATTGGTTCAAGCTGTGGCCCACACCTAATGACCATCTAATCATATTTTGCCACCACATATTCTTGTGTTTCTGGTGGGATTTATTTTTCCTTCCGGTATAGTATTTTTCAATTATCCCTATTATGCCAAAAATTCCGTAGAATCCCTAATTTTTCTTTACACCTGGATGTGCTTGAGGCCAAAAACGATATAAGGCACCACCCTCCATTAGCACCCCCAAGACACTCCCTCACATTCTAAAATAGTGGATTTCACATACACACCAACATGTGTGTGTGCTCACCCATTGATGTGAGGGGTGTCCTGTGAGATGCCGAAGTGCCTTATAGCGCTACTCGCTTGAGGCCTATGTACGCCCACCCCTAACCACACATGTTGTTACATCAGCTATAATCACTTGACAAAACCCAATTATTATTGTTAAGAGTATGGGTGACTCATATGGAGTTTCAAATTACTATAGATTGTCAGTTCAATATCTAGGTGGCAATCTCAATTAAATGAAAAGGAATGGGCTTCTTAAGCTAGTAGTTTGGTTCTCCCACCGGACCAGGTGCTAATCCAGCTGATGAAAATAAAGGAAAATGAGTAGATACTCAATTCTACCCCAATCTCCCAATTTATTCTACGTCTAAGGTAACCAACACGCTCATTACTAATAGTTAGTGACATGACAGAGAAATTTGTTTATGACTTGCTTGATACTTTGGTTGGTGATAACCTTAGGATTCGTACACTTGAGAAAGAAGTTCTTGATTTTTGTTCTTTCTATTTTTGCAAATGTTGATGTGGGTGATGTATTGTGTAAGGAGACGCTTGATGAAATTGGCCTAGTGCCGGTTCTTGAACATGTTGATAGTGATGATCATGATGGAGATATTTAAGCTTATGTGGAGCCTGAGGTTATTGGATTATGCATTTCCATTGATATAGCTGAGGAAATACATGTTCTTTGGGTATTGGATTATTGAAAAGAACCATGATAGGCATCCGAGAAATTATCCAGTCCAGAATCGTATGTCCAGATTAATGATCTTACGTCCAGAATGATAATCCAGACCATCCAAGTGTTAGCAATCAATGACCACAATTATCGTTCTGGACCTAATTCATTAATCCGGACCTAAGGAGTCTGGACCATAAAACTACTCATACGCATCCCACTATAGCAGCTCGATTTTTCGGGGAAATGCGACTGTGCAAGTGGAAATGCGATTTTCTTGCAATAATTGACTCAATCAATCCCTTCATTTCACGTCAAGTGAGTTCCACCTGCAAAAAAACGTCAAGTGAGTTCCTTTTATCTTAATAAATTTTAATATATTTAGTTTCATACTATTATTTTAAAAAAATTTCATCATATCAAAATCGTAAATTATGGTTTCGGCGGTTTCGCCGCCCAAAAAACTAAAATCCTATTAAATAATCATTTTCAGAGCAACAAAATTAATATCACGGCGGCTTCGTCACCGTAAAAATTTAAAACTCAAGGGCTAAATGCATAAACCCTAGGGCTAAATGCATACACACTAGTGCTAAATGCATACACACTAATGCTAAATGCACACACACTAGAGCTAAATGCTATTGTACAAAATTAATATTACGGCGGCTTCTAGGGATGACAATTTTGCCCCGTCCCGGAGGGACGACCCGGACCCACCCCGCCGCGGGGCGGACCCGACCCATGGGCAGGTCCGGGGCAGGGGTTGGAGACCCGCCCCGCACATTTATATTTATATATTTTTAATCTTGTTATTTTATTTATAACTATAGTTTAATAGTTTTAAATTTATAAATATTAAAAATAATTTAAAAAAAAATATCAAAGAGATAAAAAAATATAGTTAAAAATGAGTAGAGTGATTTTTTTTCAAAATTTTAATATTTTTTTTCATGTTTAATTTATTTTTTAATTTTAACATATTTTTTTAATTTAATTTTTTGAAATGATTTTGGAGAGACGGGGCGAGTCCAGGTCCAAATTTGAAGCAAACGGGGCAGGTCTGGGTCTTCCTTGACCCGCTCCACCCCATTGCCATTCCTAGCGGTTTCGCCACCGTAAAATCTAAAATCCAATTTGAATGTTATAAATCCAAGGGCTAAATGCATACATATTAGGACTAAATACATACACACCAGTACTAAATGCATCCTATAAATTTTATAAGCTGTATAATATAAATTAAATTAGTCTCAATTTATATTTTTATATTAATAACTAATATTAATTTACGAATTGGTTTATACTTGCTATCAGGGCCTGCACGTTGTCCACACGTCACACCTAAAGCTGCAAATTTATATAGTAGCTAACTATGAAGAGCTTCTTTTAATAATGAACAAAACGTGAGTTTCATTATGAAAGAAACCCAATTTTTTATAAAACGAACGTGTTTTACCGATATTTCGGGTGTAGACGGGTTGGACGTCTAGCATTTCCGTATTGATAAATTATTCACGTGAGGGTGGAAAAAATATCGGGATTGAAAATATTGTCCAAACGTACAATGAAAAATCTCACACAAGCCACAAGATTAAAATTTTAGTGACTTGAAGTGGGTGGATGATACATACTCGTATTAAAAGGAAAGTCGAGATTTTTTTGATAGCCCTATTGGTATCCAAGTCATTCCTGACTCACTAATCTCAATAGGGGGTTCATTTTTTTTGGTAATTGAGAGATTGCATCTAAAATGAAATAGAATGTTATTTACATACTTAAAGCACTAAATCTGCTATAAATCTGTACAATCTATGCTACCAAAAAGCTTGTTGGTTCCCGCTTTCGGAGTATACTCGGTCATAGCAGAAGTAATGTGTCCGCATAGCCCATCCAGTCGTTAACAAAACCTGAAATCGGTATGAATTTGTGCGCTTCTGCCCAACACCAAAGCTGGTGCTTTACAACTTCTACGACATCATAGATACCTTTACCGTCAAATCTGACCACACTTCTCTCTTTCCAAATGTACCAGGTTATGCCTTGCCAGAGAGCTTGTCCAATGGCTTTCTGTTTTTTGCCTTTGACCTGCTGGATAAAAGTGTTGAGGATCTGAATATTGCACCTGGGGCAAATCTGTCCATGCTGCTATCTGACTCTAAATCTCTGTGGCATGAGGATATGTCCAAAATAAATGTTCTATATTTTCCTCAACGAGGCCACACCAAATACACCGGGCATGGGAATCATTCACCACCACTCCTCTAACTTTTAAGTTGTTTATGGTTGCTATTCTTCCTTGTAGAACTCTCCATGTGAACGCTTGAACCCGCATTGGCACGACTTTACCCCAGGCAGCAGCTAGGTGTGCTCTATCATCCTCATAATCGGATATCTCAGCCTGGGTTTGCAGTATGCAATAGGTTAACTTCACAATATATATTCCAGATGGATCTGCCTTCCAATGCCATGAATCTGGTCCGCTTCTTTGTAGCCGATGCACAATTGCTTGGTTAGTGAGTTGCAGCAGCCTTTCTTGCTCCCAGGAACGGAGCTGGCGTCTGAACGACAGCCTCAACTGCTGTGCTGTACCATTTGCAGTTTCCATGACACAGCTCGTTGTGGCCCATCTGTTGGTTGTCAGTCGATAGAGCTCACTGTATAGCATTGCAAAAGTACATTCTCCTGTCCAGTCAGTTGTCCAGAATTGTTCGGCTTCACCATTCTGCACCCGAACAACAGCTTCATTGTTGAACCGTCCTTCTGTCGCCGCAGCATTCCAAATATTTCTCCACATAGCAGATGTATTATCTGGCAAGGACAGAAGATAACATTCAGCCATATTATCATTCGGAGAAAAATATGTTACCTGTATAATCTCATGCCATAGACTATCCTCTCCCATTTTGAATCTCCAGACTCATTTTCCTAGAAGTGCAGTATTCATGAGACGCATGTCTCTCAATCCAACACCTCCTACTGTCACTTCTAGGCATAGATGCTTCATCTTCACCCAATGGATAGGTCGTGGCTGTTGTGGATTATTTTTCCGTAGAAATCTAGTTATCATCTTCGTTAGCTGCTTTATAACCTGCGCAGGAGCAAGAAAACATGACAAGTCGTAAACTGTGAGGTTAGTCAAAACCGATTTAATCAATGTCAATCTCCCTGCAAAGTTCAAGAATTTGATCTCCCAACTGTTCAGTCGTTTCTCCACTTGTGTAATTAGTCTATCCCAGGATTGTATTCTCTCCAGATTACCTACAACTGGCAGCCCCAAGCATATAAAAGGAAGCTTGCCCTCTTGACATCTGAGCATTTCAGCATATCTTGCCATTGTTTCTGCATTGACATTTAACCCCAAAACCTGACTCTTAAGGAAATTTACGGATAGGCCTGATAATAGCTCATATAGAATCATCACCCCTTTCATGGTTTTCACATTTTCATCAGTTCCTTCACAGAGTAGTAGTGTATCATCTGCATACTGCAAATGGGATATTGGAACTGATTCTATTTCTACTACTTTCAACATCTGCAGAGATTTTGTTTGCTTCATGATTAAGCTCAGTCCTTCAACCACAATCAAGAACAACATTGGCGATAGAGGATCCCCTTGACGAAAGGCCTCTATTTAGTCCAAACTCACCTGCACTTGCCCCATTTACCAAAACTGAGGCATTTGCTGTGGTGACACATTTCATGATCCATCCAGTCCATCTTGCACAAAATCTTAACTTCATCATCATTTGTTCCAAAAAAATGCCAACTTATAGAGTCAAATGCCTTGGTGAAGTCTATTTTAAACATGATCAGAGGCTATTTGTTTCTCTTATAAGTATGGACTAGCTCATTGGCAACCAATATCCCATCTAAAATCTGTCTTCCATGTAGGAATCCTGTCTAATGCTTTGAGATTATGGTCCCCATAACCTGCTTTAATCTCAAGGAGAACAACTTGGCAAGAATTTTGTATGCACATTCAATTAGAGAGATAGGCGGTAGTGCTCCATAGTGGTAGGATTCAGGATCTTCGGGACTAATGTGATCTATGTTACATTTAGATTCCGCGGCAGATGCCCAATTCTATGAAACTCCTGTAAGAATAGGATAAAATCAGTTTTGACAGTTTCCCATTGTCTTTGCAGGAAGAAGAAATTGTAACTGTCAGGGCCGGGGCTTTTCTTTGGTGCACATTGCCACACAACATTCTTAATTTCCTCTTCACTGAAGTAAGCTGTGAGTAAGGCATTTTGTTCATCAGATACTATTCTTTCTGTTTTGATATTGAGTGAGATATATGATGTATCCACTCACTGATACTGCTGCCGAAAGTGTTATGTGATTCCTTATTTTACTTCTGTAACTTCACCTGTCCAAGCTCCATTAATTTATATTCCTCGGATTGCATTGATTCTTTTGTTATTCATTAGCCTAGAGTGGAAATACTTCGAATTACCATCTGCCTCCCTGACCAAGGCAGATTTGGACTTTTGCATTACAATCTTCTCTTTGTCCATATAGGCTTTCTGGAGGTCTATCCAGCAGCTCTTCCTCTGCTCCCTATCCAACGAGCTGAGCATGTTAATTTCCCCCTTTAGGTCGTAAGTAGCTAACTGCAGTTTCAATTTCCTCTCTTTAGGTCGTAAGTAGCTATCAAAGAAAATCCTGCATTTCTCTGACTGGTGGGGGGTGGCTATACTAAATCTTTCCTCCACATCCCTAACAGCGTTAAAGTCACCTGCTATACACCATCTCGCTGTTGGGTTTCCTCTGATAAGAAGCAGTATCCTGTTCCATAGTGCTTGCTTTTCTATCACAGATGCTGGTGCATAGACATTTACGATATGAACTTCAATTTTCTCTGCTCCCCATTGTCATGTTACTTGTATAAATCCCTCATCGGCTAGTGTATTCACAACCTGGAAGCTGTCTTTCTTCCACACACTCAGAAGTCCTCCTGACCTGCCAACTGAATCTTTACAAAACCATTCAAAATTATCATCAGGCCAAAAGCGGGCACATTTAGATCTGTTCAGACTTGTGAGCTTGGTTTCCTGTATACATATAAAATCGGTTTGTGATGTTCTTATCAGATTCCAAATATCTAACCTCTTTGTATGTTTTCCTAATCCCCTTATATTGTAGGTCGTTATCTTCATTAGGTTACATGCTGGACGCAGCTGACCTTGCATTGTCAAACTTTTCTTTTGTTGTTCTCTCCAATTCTTCAATCTTCTCTATCCAATGCTTCAATCTTCTCTATCAGTACATCATCATGAAGGGTAGATAGGAGATGCCAATTCCCTTAGCCATTTCCCAGATTTTTGCTGCTTCCCCCAATGGTTGTTGAGAACCTGGAGGTTCTATATTTATCTGCTCAATTGGCACCTGTTCAGTATCTATACCATTGTTACAAGCTTTTGCTATATCCAGTGCCCTCTGAATAATTATAAAGTGAGACTTTAGTTTTTCCGCTGATAGAACGGTTGCTGTAAAACCTTTCCCACTCCCTAACTGTTGTTCCCAGCTATCTGTATTCTGGGATGATACCTGCACTGGTGTTGTTGGCGCAGTATCTAGCTTCAAGTGTGCCTTACCTCTTGGCGTAATGCAGCAAAGTGGGTCGTTGTTATCAATACCCATATTTTGACTAGCCAGGAGACCCGTAAAACCACCTGCTCTCTTTATTCTTGCGAGTTCATCCACCGCTGATTCATACGGTTCATTTTGGATACTGTCCTCTGATTCATACTGTTCAGGAGAACTAACTATTGGGGCGATTTCTACATGGCTTTTGCTAATATTTACTTCCCCCTCCTCCTCAGAGATTTTGTCCAGTATACCCGTCTCTGTCTCCAGCTCATTTCTTCTGTCATCTGAATCATACGGGTCAGGAGTACTAACTATTGGGGCGATCTCTACAAGACTTGCGCCAATATTTACTTCCCCCTCCTCCTCAAAGATTTTGTCTAGTATACCTAGTTCTATCACCAGCTCATTTTTTCTGTCATCGCGTGCTCTTTGCCCTTGCTTTATTCCAGATCCCTCTCCAACTTCAAATTGAGTTCTAGTTTTAGTTGTCTCATGACGCAATTCAGGTCAGTCCTTTCCTAGATTGCGTGTTTTTCTTACGCAGGCTTTACGAATCACAGGACCTCTTATCATTTCTGTCCTTCTGACTAGCAGCGAATTATCAACTTCCTCCTCTGGATATGAGTGTGCAACTCACTCATCACCTGGACCCTTGCGAACTGCATCTCAGTTTGTTTCGATGTTTTGTCATCAATTAAAAGCACACTGCCAAATTTTGTGGCTATCTCCCTGAAGAACCTGTCACACCAACAGTACAAAGGAGACCCTTCAATTATCAGCCATAGTGGCCTTACCATCTTCCCATTAACAACTTTCCAGGGTCTCAGATTATGGATACTCATCATATCTTTTGTCTTATGGTCATTTAAGAGTCTCAGCTTCTGATCAGTAGTTTGGAGCTTAATAAGTAGCTCCCCTCCTTCCAACCTGACCACCTTTCTGTCACTGTAATTCTACTCATCCAATATCTTCATCAAAGTCTCCAAATCTAGTATAGGAGAGGGCAGTCCAACCAGGCAGTTCTCAAGCCATGACACATCAGCTAGATCTGGTACGAAGTTAACTGTTTCGACTACTTCCTCCACCCTTTCTTTCTACGCATGATCTGGTTGTTGAAAAGTCCCCCCATGGGGATTAGCATTTGCGTTTCCTTGAGCAGTCTTGTCTGTTCGCCATAGTGGCTTACCTGGTTCCCTGACTAAATTTACATGAAGATGACATGTACCAACACGTATCCATTTAACTTTGAAATTAAAGCAGAAACGTCTATAAATTTTGCAAATCTTACAAAGCTATACCTGTTGCCTCGATACTCCATCCACGGAAGGGCATGAATATCACGTACCTGTCCGAAAGCCTCGAAGAATTCCCACATCTCAGGTTCTATCCATGCTGGTGGAAAGTTAGATACATACAGGGAAATTGAGGTCCATCGAATTTTTTCAATAAAAAGAGGAAGCTTTCTCTATTTTTGAGCATTGTCTGCAGCTGTATTCTCAACTCTCAAGTTTTTGTTTGTCGCAAGGGTTTTGCGATCTCGGACTGTTTGCCAGGGCTCATCACTCTCCTCTACTGGGGTTGCGTTTCCAATAGCAAAGGTTTCAGATGTATTTTGTTGGTGAATCTCATTATCCTTCGGATTTTCCATTACGAGAATTCTTGATTCCTCCTCTTAATGCATCTGAAGATTCGGATATAGATTTGGGACTGGAATAGTTTACCTACTTTGCCACTCAATATATTCGGCACGGGCTTCACCGCTCGATGTGCTCCAGAGGCACCTGTAGACTTGGTACCGGAACTGCTAGCAGTCCGCCACTCAATACAGGGAGAGCTGTTACACAAAACTGGGACCGAAGATGCGCAGAATTGGGACCGGAATCAACTTTACACTGCCTTTGCTGCTGGTTTGGTGGAGTTTTCGGCAAATTTTAGTCGAAAGTCGATCCTCAATAGGGGGTTCATATGCGGGGACCCCCACCAAAGAATCAGACGAAACTCGACCAAAGCCCACGGTCGTGGGCCAAACGAATTGTTTGCTCCCAGTGGGATTCGAACCTGTACCTCCAGTTGTGACATTCAGGTCCTCAACCACTCGGACAACCCGTCAGGATTGTCCAGAGATTTTTTTTACCCAAAAAAAGATTCATTTCAAGTGCCAAATCACTTCTAGGGTTCCTCATTTCAGTTTCGTCTATTTTACTTATAAGATCAAGTGAAGATTTTCTAACTAATGCGAGAGTTAGCTTACTCGGCCGAGCGATAGATAGCGAACTGCAAGTCCTGCCACCAAAGCTCCATTTTCCGGCCGTTACAACGGCAATAGAGCATCCCTGTCCCTCACCCATTTAGGGGTCTTAGAGCGCATTTCCATTTCTTAATGTCTATCCCTGTAAACCAAAAAACCCTAGTCGAATTCCGAAAAGCCCTAACAATAACCAATTACCAAGCCCCCTTAGCTTCTGGTAATTCTCTAGGTTCTGGTTCGAATAAAGGAGAGGCAGGAGTTGAGAACAGCAGATCGAATATGCACGAGAGATTGGGGGATAGGATGGACCCATCGGGGTTGACTGGAATAAGAGCGCAGTTGCAGGTTCGTCTGGGTCCGAGGGTGGAGAGGTCAGGGTCTAATGTGGTGGCTGAAGGTAAAGTTACTTCATTCTATTTCTCTAATTTTCTAAATAGATGGTCTGTTGAGTCGATGTATCGGACATTTGAGGTGAAAGGGGAGATATACGACATATATGTGCCTAGTCGGAGAATGAAATGGGGTAGCCGATTTGGGTTTGTTAAATTTCTGAATGTGCTGGATGTTTCAAAATTGGAAATGGAGATGTCGAATATATGGATTGGAGAATTTAAACTGAGAGTTAATGTTGCCATGTTTGAGAAAGGGACTAAGCAGGTAGGCAAGGTGAATAAGGTAATCAGGCAGAGATATGTGGAAAAAGGTAAGGAGAGCCTCAGAGTGGAACTGAGCTATAAGGAGATGGTAGGCAGAGGTACAGCGGATAAAGGTAAAATGAAAGTGAATGTGGACAGAAATGGAGATACTGGACAAGCGGGGGGTCATGATCTGATTATGAAAACAGTTGGGCAAGAGCTTGAATGGCTGAAATATACGTGTGTGGCCACACTGAAAGATCCGGAAGGGGGGCAAGAGTTACAGTATGAATTGAAAAAAGGTAGTTATGAGGGAATTAAAGTTTGTGAGTTGGGAACAGGTCAGGTTTTGCTTAAAGAGACCGAAGCAAAGTTATTTGAAAATCTATTTGTCATGGATAAAGAGTGGATTAAAACATGGGTCCATAAGGAGGGTAAATGGCAGGAAGTTAGAAGGCCGAAGGAACTATTGAGCTAGATAAAGGTGTATGGACTACTTTTAAATGCATGGACACAAGCAGTATTTGGAAGCATTGGCACAAAGGTGGGGAAGTTGATTAGTGTGGATGGAGTAACATCGAGAAGAACATGGCTGGAGGCTGCGCAGTTACTTGTTCAGAAAAGGTGGGGACATAAAATAGATGAAAAATAGAAAGTGTTGATTGATGGAATAGAGACTGAATTATGGATTATTGAATCAGCAGAGACAAAGTTCAAAGAGGAACCATGGATGTCATAATATAATTTTAAAAATAATTAGGTGGGTGAAAGATCTGAAGAGAACGACTTAGATTTATCTAGTGATGATGAGGAATCGAGATGGAGAAGAGAAAATTTGGATGAAGGAGAGGATAATGAATGGTTTGATGATGGTCAGTATGAGAAGCAAAAGAGCTGTGAGGGTGCTGGAAAATTATGGTAGAGTTTTCCTATATCTGACGATAAATGGGATGAGGTAAGAAACGGGGGAGATGATGAAGGAACAAGGAAAAACAAATCAGTTGATAAGGAAGAGGGACTGTTCCTGGAACAAGGTGAGTCAGTAGTTATTGATAAATTGTTGCAGGAAATTGTTGAGGTGGTATCTGATGCTCAGTTACAAAATGAGGAGGTGGTAGTGTCTAAAAACGACTGTGAGAAGAGAAAGAGTATGGAAAATATTGAAGAGGAGGTTGATGATAATGAGTTGGAAGAAGGCGAAGTTATGAGTACATGTAACGGTAGTAGATATGAAGCGGCAGATGCAGATGATGGTGATAAGGAAGGGACACAATTGGGGTGTGAACAGGATTTTGTAGTGCAGACAAAGAAAATTCAGAAAGCCAGTAGGAAAAAAAACATGAGAAAGGTGTCACAGAAGGAGTTGAATAATAAGATTCGATCTGAATGGATAGGTGAAATGGAGAAATGTAAGGTGAAATCAAAAGGAAAATGAGAATCTTGAGTTGGAAAATAGAGGAGCTAGCCCGGAAAGATCTACATCTATAACTGATAGCAACATACAAGCTTCGAATAACAGAAACATGCGACAAGAAACTGAAAATATAATGGGACTGGGAGCTATGATGGGGCTGATATGTAAGTACAAAGAGAAGGCGTTAGTGACAGAATTTGAGCAAATGAAGGTTAAAGAAAATGAAGGAAGGAAATGTGAGAAAGGGGGATAAGTTGAGGGAGAAGACGTGTTTTTGTGATGCATATAATAAGTTTCAATACGAGGGTGTTATGTATAGAACACAAAAGGAGGGATATAAAACAGTTTTTGAGGGACAAAAATGTGGATTTTGTTGGATTTTAGGAAACAAAGAGGGAGGTGATAAACAAGGCTTTCTGTCAAACAATATGGTACAATGACGGATTTGATTGGGCATATGTTGGATCTGAGGGGTTATCTGGGGGGCAGTTGTGCATATGGGACACGAAAAAATTTTGTAGAGATGAGATATGGCATGAGAAAAGGATGCTAGAGGTAAAAGGGCGGTGGCATAAGAAAGCTGCAATTTTGCATATGATGAATTTTTATGGGGGTAGTGATCTGAATAGTAAACTAGAATAGTGGGATAAGGCATCAGAGAGGATAAGAGGAAGCCAAGAAGAAAAATGGTGCATTTTTGGAGATTTTAATGCGGTTTTACATAGAGAAAAAAGAAGAGGGATAGATGCATGTAACAGGGAAGAGATAAGCAGGTTTAGAGGATTTGTGGAAGAGAACCAGTTAATTGATTTGCCATTATGCAAGAGGAGATTCATCTGGTATAGACCGTCTATGGGAGCTATGAGTAGGCTAGATCAATTCTTATTGAACGAGAAGTGGGTGGGGGTCAACAGGAAATGGTATCATGAAGGATTGCAGAGAGATCATTTAGACCATGTCCCTATACTGCTCATGGACAAAGTGACTAATTGGGGACCAAAGACCTGTAAGGTCCAAGATGAGTGGCTGCTGAATAGGGAATTCCGAATCATGGTTGAAGATGAATAGAGGCAGACTGAAGTGGAAGGTTTTAAGGGATATATATTAAAGTAAAAGATTAAACATCTCAAAGAGAAAATTAGGATATGGAACAAAGACATGAATGGGCAGAATGAAGCAAAAATAAAGAGAATAAATAATCAATTGAGAAGGATGGAAAATGTTGTTGAGGAAGAAAGATTGGGGGCGGTGAATCAGTGGGAACCAGAAGAACTATGGGAGGAGTTGTGTAAGCTACAGAAGCAAAGAGAGAAATCTTGGTACCAAACATCAAGGCTACATTGGATAAAATAAGGAGACGCCAATACACGGTTCTTCCATGGAACAGTGAATTGCAACAGAGTGAGGGACAAGATTAATGGGGTATGGAATGGCGTTGTTTGGTTACAAGAACTAGATGAGGTTAAGGATTGGTTTAGGGAGAGCTTTGAAAGGAGATTTCAGGAGATGAATCAGAATAGACCAAAATTAAGTGGAGAGGAGATGAAAAAACTCACTCGAGCAGCAACTGATAGTTTGGTGGTGAATTGCAATGAAGGGGAAATTTTGGCAGCCATAAGTGACTGTGGTGGACGTAAGAGTCCGGGGACGGATGGGCTAAATTTCAATTTTATCAAAAGCTTTCTATTGGTGATGAAGACAGACATAGTGAACATGGTTCAGGAATTTTTCGAGAATGAGCGTATGGTGAGGGAGAGTAATGCTTCTCACATTGTCTTGGTGGCAAAACAGAGGTCACCACAGAGGGTGGAAGACTTCAGACCTATTACACTAGTGAATAGTGCCTACAAGATAGTGGCAAAGATCTAATCAAAGAGGATTATGGGGGTAATGGATGATATTATTTCATAAAACCAGTCTCCATTTATAGGCAGTAGACAACTCATGAAGGGGTTCTTATGTGTTAATGAAACTATGCAGGATATGAGAAGAACAAGGAAACAAGCTTTGATTTTGAAAAGGCGTATGACACTGTTAATTGGGGATTTCTAGACAATATGGCAGATTTGATGGGTTTCCCACCCCAATGGACAAGATGGATTATGGAATGTTTAACTCCTACTTCGAGTTCGGTACTCATAAATGGAAGCCCCACCAAAGAATTCAAACCACAGAGGGGATTAACACAGGGTGACCCACTGTCTTTGTTCCTATATTTGATTGTAGCACAAGGATTATCATGGTTGATGGATAGGGCAGTGCAACAACATTTGATTGATCCAGTGGAAGTGGGAGGCAATGGAGTTCAAGTTTCACACTTAGAATATGCCGATGACACTATTTTCTTTGTGATGGGAAATTGGCGTAGTGTCAGGGGATTGAAGGTTGTGTTGAGATGTTTTGAGTTGGTCTTGGATCTGAAGATTAATTTTGGAAGGAGTGAAATGATTGGAATTAACATGGAGGATGGAAGGACTGAAGAAATGGCATTGTATTTGAACTGTAAAGTAGGTGATCTACCTTTGATTTACCTTGGGTTGCCTATAGGGGCACGTGAAACATATGGAGGGATGTGGAATGATATGGTTGCAAGATTACAGAAAAGGGTGGGAAATTGGAGTTTCAAGAATCTATCAATGGGTGGTAGACTCGTGCTTATTCGATCTGTGTTATCCTCTCTGCCAATTCATTATTTTTCCATGTTCCTAGCTCCTAAGAAACTGTTGCATACACTTGAGTCTATCTGTAGGAATTTCTTCTGGAAAGTGAGGAATGAGGAGAGAAAAGTGTCTTGGGTAGCATGGGATAAAATATATTAACCCATAGATAGGGGGTTGGGGATACGTAGGTTCGAAGACATGAATAAGGAACTGTTTGGCAAGTGGATAGGAAAAATTCTAGAAGGGAAAGATACATTGTGGAAAAGAGGGATAAGATCTAAATATGGAAGGAGGGGAGAGCTGTATATGGGTATTGAGAGAGAACTTTGGGAGGCGAGGGCAACAAACAGAGAACAAGGAATGAGGGGGAGAGGGGTAGTAAAGTGTTCTGTGTGGTGGAAAAATATTCAAATGGTGGTGGGTGAACAATGGGTGATGGAGATGTTGGATATCAAATTTGGAGACGGGAAATGGGTTAAGTTTTGGGAAGATATATGGTGTAATAGGGAAGTTGTTGAAGGATGTGTTTATTAAATTGTTTATGTTAGATACACAAAAAATGGGTTATGTGGCTGACCATGTTAAATGGGAAGGGGTTGAATGGGCTTGGAATTTCGTGTGGAGAAGGGAGTTGAGAGACTAATTTCTATGCTTTCTGATATTGTGTTGCAGGAAACAACCAAAGATGCTTGGCGGTGTAAAGATAGTGACTCTGGGAGATATGAAGTGTGCATAGCCGCAAGAAAGTTGAACGAAGCAGCACCTGAGCTCTATGATGAAGACTTGCAACAAAAACTGCAGCAAGCCTCGAACCCTTATCTGCCAAAGAAAGTGGAACTTCTTGGTTGGAGGATATTACAAAACCGCCTGCCCACCCTAGCAAATTTGATGAGGCGACAAATCATTCTTGCTGAAATAAGTGATGCTTTTCCTGAGTGTGATGATATGATTGAAAATGAAGTGCATGTATTTGAACAGTGTTATGTTGCTATGGATGTGTGGAATTTGGTGGTGATTTGGCTGCAAATATCGTACAGTGGTGCTGGTTTTTCATTATCCCAGTTTATCTTGTTGAAACCGTGTGGTGTGAATAGCAAAATCTGGGTAGCTTTATGGTTTGCTGTGGTATGGATGCTGTGGGTGACCGAAAATGCTGTCCATTTTCGTGCTTAGGATATAAATGCGAACAGGATATTGCAACAGGTTCAAACTGCAACATGGAAATTGATTAAAGCTAACAATGAGAGTTCTTTTGTATATGGAATAGGAGAATGGTTACCAGGTCCCATTTTGTGCCTTAGGGGAGTTTAGATATAGATATGTAGGCATCGAAAATATTGTATTTGGTGTCGAGTCTTTCGTCGTTTTATAAAATTTTCGCTTAACCAAAATAAAAATTCATTTCATTAAATAATGTTGAAATACATGGAATGTTTACCCCGAAAGTCCAGAGGTACTCGTAGATATTTTTATATGAATGATATCAAATTAATTGTTAATCTCACATAGTTTAAGTTGTGGGAAATCCCTCAATAAAAATAGGGGATGTTAACTGGAGACCCTTTCTCAGATGCTACATGTAATAACTCTATACTACGTGCAAAAGTTACTCAACATATTTAGGAGGTACTATTTTATCTATTGTACCGTAATATGGATGGTGTCTCTTTGCAGGACAAAGTCTACAAGACCGCATGAGTCTCGTTCACAAAATGCATTTTATTCTATATACTCTAGATCTAGTATTTTCTCAGGTATGTCGAAATGCATATATAAAGGATTCATGAGAATCTCGAACTCTATAACGCTGATTATTTGGCTTGTTAGAACATTACGGGCCGCACACTATTTCTATTTTACATTAATGTATAATTCTGTACCGACGGATTTTAATTTAAAAATAATAATAACTCTGTATTGTCAGCTTACCAAAAGTTTGTCTTTAAAATTAATCAAGGAATGCTTTCGGAAGTCCTCTCTGAGATGCTGTGTAATAGTATTGAACGGTTTGCTCCCAAACTATAGTTTTTGGAAATAATACAGATGGATCAGAATTACTCATATATTGCATCGAGTACTATATTTGACCTCCGAACTAGTCATTTTACACATATGGTTGATCTTGCCATTAGTGCAGGGCATGTTGATTAAACTTCTCCAAAGACTTCCATCCAAAATACCTTGGATTCTAATCCTGACAGAGTATATAACATAGAAGCTCTAGATTTGAATGTCTTTCATAATTTGAAGAGCAATGGATGATGGAAATGGATACCATCGGCGTGAGGACACCAAGAAAAAAATACCAAAAAGGTAGGGAAGAATAAAATGGATACCATCGTCCATCGGCGTGAGGTAATATTTTTTATTATTGGGGGAGGCTATTGTTATGCGGAAATTTTCCACTCTGTCCTGAGCGGAGGAGGCGGAGGATCGGAACCCTACGCCGGCGCGCCAGTCATGGCAGTCGCCCCCCAGCCCGCCCCGCCGCCACCATTGTTCAAATCATTCGCCTCTCTTCTCAAGTCGGACTCAATTGTCGTGGATGCTCATACTCAGAAGAGACGATTGAACCCCACATTTTCGACTTGGAAAGGTGAACCCTCTGTCGAATTCACGGATGCTGATATCGACATCCTCTCTGTGCCTTTCGTCAATGCCCTAATTGGGAAGTTCTCACAAGGAAGACCATCCATGGACGAAATCCGTAGGCACATCACCAGCTTCGGTTTAAAAGGTCAGTTCTCTGCCGGATTGCTTGATAATAAACATATTCTAATGAGATTCAGTAACCAAGAAGATCAGCAGAGGGTCTGGTTTCGGGAAATATGGAATCTGGGCAAGTATCCGATGAGGGTGTTTCGCTGGACGGCAGATTTCCGGAATGATATTGAATCAAGCTTAACCCCGGTATGGCTCTCGTTTCCTGATTTACCGGTGCATTTTTTTGATATTGAGAGCTTAGAAGCATTAGCATCAAGGCTAGGTGCACCTATCAAAATTGATACATCGACTGCTACTCTTAATCGCCCGAGTGAAGCTAGAATTTGTGTGGAAGTTGACCTTCTGAAAGAATTAAAACAGAGACTATGGGTCATCTCCAGAGGAAAGGGATTCTGGCAAAAGGTAAAATATGAACATGTCCCAGATTACTGTCAACACTGTCTAAGAAAGGGACACACAATTGATGCCTGTAAATGGAAGCTCCAACCAGAAGTATCAAAAAAGAAAGAGGAGCAACAAGCTGATATGCACAATTCCAAGAATACATCTGCAACCCCAAAGGAATCTATCCAAGCTACTTCAACACAGGAAAACAAGGAGCAGACTGGGAAGAAAGATGAGCATCCAGTAACTGTCACCAGCAATCTAGACAACACAAAGAGCTTGCAGCTCAGGAACACTGGATTTAGGTATGTTAAAGTTCACAAATTTTCAAAGCAAGCTGATAGGAAGTCTAAGAGGCTAAAAGGAAAGGGAGTGAAGATCTATAAATCGAAGCAAAAAGCAGCAGTAACTTATGCTACCATAAGCTCTCTTCCTCTAGTGAACAGAAACTTCTATAGTACAAATGCAAAGGAGCCTCCACTCCCTGTAGTAACTGCAACGGGGAGAGATACTCTAGCAAAGGAAATCTCTCCGGCTCCACCTCAGCAGGCCGCTGCAGAGCAAGCTGAAGGCACAAACTAGGACTCGATTGTGTCTGAAGGGTTAGGACAAATGGAAGCTGTCAAAGAGGGGTTTGCTGCAATCCAGGTGCAAATCTCAGATGCAGAAGTTGCTGTTGCAACAACTGGAGCAAAAATTGATGCAGGAAATGTAGCCCAATGTCATGTTGAACCAGAACGGGATCTATTGCAACAGGACCTAGAGGACGGTCCAACACTCAGACAGTTGCAAAGAGCCATTTGGACGTAACTGTACAATGGCCTAGTAGAATCCTTCCGTAAGTTGAATGGCTACAGGAACGAAAAACCTCCATGGTACGATGCATCGAATGATATATGCCAGGCAATGCGCAAATGGAAGAAATCAGAGATGATGATGCCTCTCACCCCTTCCACAGGGGCCCAACAACATATTTTGGTGCCTGAACAGCCGCCGCCGGATAGCACCCCAAGAAAGAGCTGGGCGGATCGAGTAGAAGAAGAGGAGGCTGCACAGATCTCTAACAAACATCAGCCGAGTGCATACCAAGAACTAAGGAACAAGGATAAGGAGGAGGTGGCTACACAGCTCAATATGCAGCACCCTCCACAGCAAGCCCCCCCGAAGCGCAGGCGCGGCCGCCCGAAGAAATAATGACACTTTGTTTTGTTTATGTGATTGTACGTTTCTTAACTATGCTCACTTTGGGGGCTAGTTTTGTATAATCACTTCTGCTTTCAATATAAAAAAAAGGGAAGAATAAAAAGAAAATTGGTCTCCCATCTTTTGCACTAATAGAGGCCAAAGATCCATAAAATTACAAATCTTTGCCAAGCTACAAAATCACTCCTCAATGTTGTTCTGATGACACTCTAGATATCACATGACCATTGGTCCATTAGGCCACCACATCTTTGACAACAAAGCCTTTTCTGGATTTTGATAATACTCTAATCCAAAAATGGATTGACCACCCTTACTTTTGGCTCATAAACTCTTGTAATATGTGTCACGATCCCAGATTTCCATAATAATAATAAAAGTACATTTATTCAAATTGTAGCTAGATAATTCAAAATAACCAAGTCTTCGGGGGTATCAAACATCCTCATAGCAGGAAAGACAGAAACTAAAATTTGAAAGGGCTAAGCCTTCAACCAAGTATTAACAAATTAAGGGAAATATAGACTAGAATGCAACAATTCTTCTCCAGACCGCGCCCCAGTACCCTCTCAAGTTCTGCGTCCATGAGATGAATCGCCTACATCTGAAATATAGGATGCAAAAAGCAACGGCATCCGTGAGCT
>JAOYMZ010002018.1:0-24720 GCA_025802335.1 Pinguicula primuliflora | reverse complement strand
CCATATTCTGTTGCTTGCTTTGGGCAGGAAGGTGTCCATCTCAATCTTGACTCTTGCCTTGATTAAGTGATGCTGCATTCTCTCAAAAAGTAGACTAGTTAGAAAACATATAAAATTTAAAGGCAGAATTTAAATGATACCATGTTGTGGATTGCTTCCCACCAAGCTCTCAGTTTAGAGTCTCGAGATAGACTTCTTGCTGCTTCACTCCATGAAATTTATGGCTTCTTTTGGTATGACAAGGTCATGAGGTGATGTGTACAGCTTCAGCCATTGCCCATTTACCTTGAAAACTGCAGATTCGTCATTCTTGATATCAAAAGTACCGTACGGATATACCCTGACCACTTCATATGGTGATGTCCATTTGCTCCTGAGCTTCCCAGGAAATAGTTTCAGCTGGGTATTATAGAGAAGAACTTGCTGACCCTCATGGAATGTTCTCCTTTTTATATGCTTATCATGCCACCTTTTGGTTTTCTCCTTGTAAATCCAGACATTCTCATAAGCATCTAGTCTTAACTCCTCTAACTCAGATAGTTGTAACAGTCTGTTAATTCCAGCTGCAGTAGGATCCATGTTTAATGCCTTTATTGCCCAGTAGGCCTTGTGCACAAGCTCTAGGAAATGGCATGCTTTTTCCATACAACAATCTGAATGGAGAAGCTCCAATAGATGTTTTATAGGCTGTCCTATATGCCCACAAAGCATCGAGCAGTCTCATGGACCAATCTTTTTTTGAGGCTCCCACTATTTTCTCTAGGATGGATTTAATCTCTCTTTGGACACCTCTGTTTGTCCATTTGTTTGGGGGTAAGGTAGAGTGACCTTGTGTTTCACCCTATATTTACTTAGGAGCTTCTCAAATAGCTTGTTGCAAAAGTGAGAACCATCATTAGAAATAATACACCTTGGAGTTCCATATCTTGCGAAGATGTTGCCCTTGAGGAACTTCACAACAACAGCAACATCGTTTGTGGGGGTGGCACTGGTTTCAATCCATTTAGAGACATAGTCCACCGCAACAAGTATGTACATCTTCCCTTGAGAGGGCACGAATGGCCCCATCAAATCTATTCCCCAAACATCAAATATTTCCACTTCTAGCTTGCCAATCTGTGGCATCTCATCTCTGCTGGTTGCATTACCAACTCTCTGGCATCTGTCACAAGCTTTAGTGATGAAGTGAGCATCCTTGAACAAAGTAGGCCAATAAAATCCACAGTGTAGCACTTTTGCTGCTGTTTT
Source organism: Pinguicula primuliflora (assembly GCA_025802335.1). Taxonomy (NCBI): domain Eukaryota; kingdom Viridiplantae; phylum Streptophyta; class Magnoliopsida; order Lamiales; family Lentibulariaceae; genus Pinguicula; species Pinguicula primuliflora. Next base: position 23,472 of record JAOYMZ010002018.1, on the reverse strand, counting down.
TTTACCCCCCAAATGACCTCCACATTCAAGAGAATGACAGTGCTTCAGGATGGATTCCATTTTTGTCTCAGGAACACATCGTCTCACTACCTGATCTGCACATAACCTATATAGATAAGGTTCCTCCCAAATATAGTATTTGAGGTCAGAATAAAATTTCCTCCTCTGCTGCCAGTTGATATCAGGAGCTCGGTTGAGGGCAAGGTAGTTTACTATGTCAGCAAACCAAGGTGCATCTTGCACTGTCACTGCTAGCACCCATTTGTCAGGAAAGGTGTCTTGAATAGCAGTTTGGACTTCAAGGGCAGGGACATCCTCCAATCAGGATAGTTGATCAGCAACCACGTTTTCTACCCCTTTTTCGTCTTTGATTTCAACATCAAACTCCTGTAGGAGGAGGATCCATCTAATGAGTATCGATTTAACATCTTTCATTGTCATCATATATCTGATAGCTGCATGATCAGTGTATACAGTGATCTTGCTGCCAAGAATGTACGGCCTAAACTTGTTGAAGGAATAGACAACTGCGAGCATCTCTTTCTCTGTAGTAGTGTAGTTGAGTTCAGCATCACAGAGCATTCTGCTTGCATATAATATAGTGTGGAAGATTTTCTCCTTGCGTTGGCCTAAGACAGAACCTACTGCCACATCTGAAGCATCACACATTATCTCAAAAAGCAGATTCCAATCTGGTGCTTTTATCACGGGTGCTAAGATCAGATGCTTCTTAAGTGTTTCAAAGGCAGCGAGGCATTCCCTACTCATCTCAAACTCGGCTTCCTTTTTCAGGAGTCTGCACAGTGGTTGTGCAATCAATGAGAAGTCCTTGATGAATCTCTTGTAAAATCTTGCGTGTCCAAGGAAGCTTCTCACGGCTTTGATCGATGTTGGGGGAAGCAGATTTTTGATTACGGTAACTTTAGCCTTATCTACTTCCAACCCTTTTGCTGATATTTGGTGTCCTAGAACAATACCTTTCCTAACCATGAAATGACAATTTTTCCAGTTTAACACGAACTGGACTTCTTCACATCTCTGAAGCACCTTCTCAAGATTGCACAAGCATTGCTGGAAGTTGTCTCCAAACACGCTGAAGTCATCCATGAAGATTTCAATAACATCCTCCAACATGTCGCTAAACACTGCCATTATACACCTCTGAAAGTACTAGGTGCATTGCATAGACCGAAAGGCATTCTCCTAAATGCAAAAGTCCCATAAGGGCAAGTGAAGGTTGTTTTCTCTTGATCCTCTGGGTCTATTGTGATCTGATTGTACCCACTATAGTCATCCAAGTAGCTATAGTAGGCATGCCCGGCCAATCTATCCAGCATTTGATCAATAAACGGTAAGGGATAATGATCATTCATAGTAGCTTTATTGAGGTCTCTATAATCCATACACACTCTTCACCCTGTCACCGTTCTAGTTGCTATCAGCTCTTCATTCTCAACTCGAACCACGGTCATTCCTCCTTTCTTTGGTACACATTGGATGAGACTGATCCTTACTCTCAAAAATTGGGTAGATAACCCCAACGTCTAACCATTTCAGGATTTCTTTCCTGACTACCTCTTGCATGACTGGATTCAATCTTCTCTGAGCTGCTATCACCAGTTTACAATGGTCTTCCAGGAGAATTTTTTTCATGCAGATTGTAGGAGAGATTCCTTTTATATCTGCAAAGGTCCATCCAAGGGCACCCCAGTGCTGTTTCAAAACCTTTAACAAGTCAGTTTCATCTTCTAAACTCAGCTCCCCATTGATTACAACAGGTAGGTCAGTACCCTCTCCCAGAAAATCATACTTCAAATGACTTGGAAGAGGTTTTAAGTCCAGCTTGGGTGGTTGTACCAACGAGCTCTGCATGTGTGGTAGTTTCTCTCCTAACTCCTCTGAGTCTCCGGGCTTGCATAGTGTACTTTCATCCAAGATATTGCATATTAGCAGACAACAGGCTCAGCAAGGAGGTCATCTTGCTTGCTGGTCAAGAGGACTTCCAATGGATCTATCATACATTCCAACTCCTCAGTGTATTCTTCTGATACCACTTCAATACAGTTGCATGATTCTAGTTCCATGATGAAGTCTAGAGGTACCTTCAGCGAACTGTACACATTGAAGCTAACCTCTTCATCCTCAATTCTGAGTTTGACTTCTCTTTTCCTCAGATTAATCAAAGCATCGCGAGTTCTTAAGAAAGGTCTACCCTAAATAATGGGAACTCCTGCATCCTCAACCATATCAAGGATAACAAAATCAACAGGGAAATAGAACTCGTCTACCGTTACCAAGACATTCTCAACTATTTCTCGTGGCTCCCTCAATGATTTGTTAGCCATCTGAAGTGTGATTCCCGTTGGTCGAGGTTCACCAAGTCCGAGTTTCTGTGCAATAGAATAAGGCACTAGATTAATACTTGTACCTAAGTCACATAGAGCTTTAGCCAAAACATGTTCTCCTATAGAGCAAGGAATTGTAAAACTCCCTGGATTAGAATGTTTGGTAGGAAGCTGCTTGTTGATGATGGCAGAACACTCGGCTGTAAGGGGGATTGTGCTTTCATCATCAACCTTTCTCTTGTGGGACAGAATATCCTTCATAAACTTTGCATAGTATGGCATTTTCTCCAAGGCTTCTGCGAAAGGAATGTTGATCTGAAGCCTCTTAAAATGTTCCAGAAACTTCCTGTACTGTTGTTCCAGAAGAGGATTAATCAATCTCTGAGGGTAAGGTGCCTTCTTAAGCTCCTCTTATGTGATTTCTCCCTACTTTCATGAGACTTTCTTGTCTCGTTTTGGTTTCTGCTGCTCTGGTTCATCAGGTTGCATAATTTCAGACCTCAATTCTTTTCTGACAACAGCGTCCTTAGGGAGCTGGTGTTCTTCCATTGATCTCCTGGATCTCAGTGTAATAGCTTGGCAACTCTCCCTTGAGGTTCCTACATTGGGTGAGGCAGCAATGTTCTGCTGTTTCCCTTTCAACTGTAAAGCTAATTGTTCCTCTGTGGTTTTCAACCTCTGCAGGGTTACTTGCTGGTTATGGATAACTATTTGGTTCTCTTGCAGCATCTCTTGCTAGTTTTGAATACTCGCTTCGACTCTGGCACTGAAGTTTATACTTTGTTTGGCCATCTGCTGCATTAACTCTTCTGTCTTCTTTTGCATTTCTTACAGAGAATGTTGCTGCCTATCTTGACTGCTGGAAGCCTCGGCTGTTCCTTGATAAGGGGCTCTAGGTGCTGCTGGTTGGCGAAGGTGTGCATTCAGTGCACCTTGCGGATTACTCCATGAAAAACCAGGATTGTCATTCCTTCTGAAATTGTTCTGATATCCTTGGTTATTGAATCTCTGTTGATGCACATAGTTGGCTTGCTCAACCTCAGAAGAGGGAGCTTCCTTACAATGATTGAAGTGGTGCCCTTGCACTCCACAGTTCTCACATACAGGCTGATACAGTGTATAATTCGGAGATGAGATAGGCTGGACTACTGCTATAGGTATTACATGCTGAGTTTGCTGCAGGCTTGGTGACAACTAAGCTACTTGAGCAGTGAGTGCACTCTGTGCTGCGGCTAAGGTATCATTCTGACTCGTACTCAAGACTTGTTGTGCCCCTCCTCTCAATCTTTCTGTGGGCCACATGTAACAGTTTTATGCGAGTCCCTATATCAAAAAATAGATCTGGTTGTCTGACTTCTTCATGAAAGCTCCTCCTTCTGCTACATCCACTTCTCTCCTTGTACTCTGATCCAAACCAAAATAATACGACTAGATTTCCCTCCAGTGTTCGAGTCCATTATTCGGGCAGCTTCTCAGCAGGCCCTTGAATCTCTCCCAAACTTCATAGATAGTCTCCAATGGCCTCTGCTGGAAAGTCTCGATCTCATTCATGATTCTGTCTATCCTGCTGGGAGGGAAGAAATGCGTCAAGAACGCTTTCCTCAAGTCATCCCAAGTGCGGATGGAATCTGATGGCTGGTTGTAGAGCCATTCTCGTGCTCTATCCTTCAAAGAAAATAGAAACAGACTCAGTCCAATAGCCTCCTGATCTGCTCCTTGTATCTTAATAGTGTCGAAGATTTCCAGTAAGGCATCAACATGAGTTCGAGGGTTGCTAGAATCAACTCCCCCATAAGTAGAATGTTGTTGTAATAACGTAATGGTGGAGGGCTTTAGCTCGAAGTTGTTTGCAGTAATAGGGGTCTCTGGATGGCAGGAGCTATGGCCACAGCTTCAGGTATTGCGAAAGACTCCAAAGGTCTATCATCTGGATGCGAAGGTGTATCCATGACTCGTGTTGGAATAAACTCTGGGATACACTCAGGTTGGTGCACTTCAAACCCTTCCTCAGAAAACACTCCTTTAGTTGCTGATGGTAAACCAAGTCCCTGCATACTGCTGGTGTCCTCAGAACTGATTGCCTCAAACCGAGCAGAGGCAAGTGCTCTCCTTCGGGCGCGTAAATCTCTCCTCCTTGTCTGACCCCACACTGATTGCTGGTTCATACACTGAGTAGAGCAAAAACAGAAACAGGATTAGTTCACAAATGAAAGAAAAAATGGTTAACAAAGAGATGTGTTTTCAAACTTAACATGAAAAGGGGCGCTACTCCCCGGCAACGGCGCCAAAAACTTGATGAGACGAATATACGTCACGCAAATGTGCAAGTATACGCAATCGTACAAGTAATAAAACCTTGGCAAGCAAGGGTCATCTCCCAAAGGAGTAGGAACTTCGCATGTTTTGCTTTAAACACATTCAGAGTAACTGAGCTTAGTTTGGTTGTTAAACCTACAACTTGGAAGTAAAAGGGACTAGATTGTAACTTAAGCTAAAGAAGTACCAATTGAGGTTGATTACTGTCACTTTCATTCAACGATTACTAGCACAAGAGATGAAATGGAGATAAAAAAACTGGGCAATGGTTGGAGAATGGCTCAAGGCAGGGTATATTGCCTCACTATTGCAATACTCATGTTCATATGTGCATTAAGGTCCGTTTGTTCGTTCATACCATGGGACTCAAATGCAACTACGGCTCATGGACAAGACACATAGTTGCTCTAAACCTCAAAGAGGTGACATTGTGCTCATAAGTTTAACAACCCCTATTGTGGCATCAAGAGTTAGGGGTGACCCCCAAGGATGATGTTGATCGTGTGTTTAGATTCTAACCTTGCCCTTGTGATCGAGTTACCGAGGCAAGGTTTTCAAAATAAATGAGAAACATGCAAGATCTAACCTAAGCTAAGGCAAGCACTCATACTAATAGAAAGTAGTTGCACATGTCCACTCTGTCACACCATGCACCGTGCTTTAAGACATCCATCGGTGCGAGAATTAGCAAATGTGACCGAACATACATGGGAACCTCAACTTCTCATTCACAACGAGCTTAAATACATTCATATGAAATGGAACGAAACGAGAACCTTAATTACACTATCAAAACATAGTAGTGTTACATAGTTGAGGCTCAACCGAACCTCAAGTCGAATGGATTTAGCTCATACTTGAGGTATGAGCTCGAATTCACACAGTTTGAACCAACAACAAAGCCATGATACAACTGTAAGAGAAAGAAATCAGGATCCCCATGCTTAAAGGTAACGAGCCAAGGCCTTAATCCTTCCCACGTGTCCTCTGCTCCGCTCCTAAGCTTCACCTAATGATTGTCTTTCTGATGAAGCGGTCCCCCACTTAACCCTTGTCCGAATGGGGTTAATCACTGTTCAAGGATGAGAATGCCCCTCGTTTAAGCGCTCATACATTTGGTTTTCCCCCCTAAACACTTAGTTTAGTGCAGCGCTCGGGTGGTAATGTAGGCTTGGGCCGAATGTGTCTTCTTGTTGCAACTTGGGCCGGAGATTACTCCCCTTTATAAATTGGCCCCGAGGCTTTGATCAACCCATTATGCATCCTTTTGACATGTCCAAGTTCCTTGAGTACATCATACCCAAATTATGCCATAATATGCATAAAAAAGGTACATTGCACCAAAGTGTTGATCCTAAGGTCTCTTTCTCCAATCTAGGACAAATGAAGGCAATTTAGTCCATAATGTAGGTGTTAAATGCGTAAAAAATATGCAAAATGGGCTCCAAATAGAGTCTCATTACATTCCTTGCACCATATTGTGTCGCTGAAGGATTTTAAGGCATTTCCAGCTTAAATGTCTGCATCTTTAGTGCCACACAGTTGCAAGATCTGAGGTCTGGGAGGCTAAGCATTGAGATGCAGCTTCATTATGATGTGCAACGACAGGAAACATGCGGTTTGGTGTCATCATAGTCTCAATAATAAGTCGTTTTTTCATCATGGAAGATTTTGCTGTAGTTGTTTTTGAACAGAGCCACTAGTCTCCTTGCTTGCAGCATCCCAACACTTAGCGTATTATTGGTTAGTTCATGAACTTAGTATACATCGGATACTACATGGCTCAAACTACAGATTTCAAAGCGGACATTTCCCCTTCCTGCAACTCTAATGTCTCAAACTACAAATATGTTCACAATGGACAGTGTTCTGCTGAAGTAAACAATAATAGTTTCTTAACTGCTCATCTGCAACACCTCAAACTCCTTCCATAGGGCTTGAAGTTGAGCCCTCTTGACTCTGGTTGTTATCTATCAATGGCTTGGAACAGATAGTTCTTGGCCTTTAGATCCTTCAGCTGCAGCTCCTCAGCTCCCTTCTCGAATCCTGCTGCAGTAGGAATGCCAACCTCAATGAGGTTCTAATACTCCTTAGAATGGAGAAGGTTCTCCATAAGTAAGGTCCAATGATTGTAATGTCCATCAAATCTTGTTTTAGATTATTGTACAAACTGTTATATGCTGCCATGGTAATAGTGGTGAGATCCTTCTTTGAGTCCTTTCTTAACACGAACTCAGATACCATTTAATGAGAATGAATGTATTTGTTGATAAGTGATGAAATATGAAGCATACACAGATTGCATTGAAGCTTTGGAATGAAAAATTTCTCTTATTAAACAAACCAAAGTTACAAATATTAAATAGCTATACAGTAGACTAATAGCTGACTCAAACATCAATTAGTGATCTTGCGGAAAAAGCTCTAATAGGATCACTTGATTTAAGACTTATTCAAGCATAAGAAATAGAAATTGGGATAATTTTTTTTTACGCCACCGGATCGTCGTGCGTTTTTGAAAATGCCACCGCCCAAACTTGGCAAAGCCGAGAATAGAGATCGGTCTTGCGAAAGCCAGGAATTTACGCCCGGACTTGGGAAATCCGAGATTCATAATTATCGGCCTTCGGAATGCCGGACGAGATTAAAAAGGCTAATAACGGTAATTAGGATATCCCGGATTTATTAAATCCGATATTTTGGGTTTAGGCTCTCGAGTTTCAGAAGTCCGAGGATTATACTCGCATTATATATATTTTTTTTAAATTTTTATTCAATATCATTTTTATATTTTTACGAAATTAAAACACTAAAATACACGCGTAATACATAAATACATCTAATAAAATAATAAATGTCATTGATTATTTGGTTGCAGTAATTCGTCCATAAACTCCTGCCATGTTTCCGGCTCAGTTGAGGTCTCTGCTTGTGTCCCCTGAGTGCCAAGTGAAGTCCACTCGTACTGATGTTCTGGTTCAGGCACAACAGGACCTTCTATCCGGGATGAGACAACCGAGATGCATTCCTGCGTAGCCTGTCGCCACTGATCCACTGTCTGACAACGTTGTTGCAACTCTCGCAACCGGCGAACCTGTAAATAGCAAAGAATAAATTTATATGAATAAAATCGAATTAAATCATAAATAAAAAATAAAAAACTAATTTTACCATCATGGCCAGTAATGAGTGCTGGTCGTATGGAACTTTCCTCTCCGGTCTTGGCAATATGGGACTATAGTAGGGCCGACGATGTCGTTCAAACCATTCTGTATAACCATAGTCCCATCTGCCAATTATATCCGACAGAGGTGGATCCCCTGTAACATGTTGACCCCTATTGTCCCACATCCGATGGTACTGTGGGAGGAGAGTACTTCAAGGATGGCTAGCGGTCCTGTGAATCAGCGTCTCTCTGGTCCTGTCGACCGATTTCGGAATGGGCTGAACAAAGCCAAACTGATGTCGAACACGACGGGCGTGAACGAACTTCAGCCAAAATATAGGACCGTCGTAGTCCCACAAGAACCGATCTTCAGCACTAACCTGAGATATCTCCTCTACACTGTACGGAGTGGAGACAAACTACACGTAATATAGGAATCATTAGGATCATATAAAAATAATTATGAATATCATACTCGAATATTAAAAAAACATGAAAACATCAAAATACGAACCTGGTCGCACGTACATCATCTAACTGCATCCGGAACATCTAGATGACATGTCTACGCTCCTCATCAGTCTGACAAATTTGACCCCGTAGACCTCAGGAAAGTCCAGATTTCTCCGACCTTCGTGGCCTTCTAGCCGGGTGGGCAAAATCTGGGGGGAGATAGTAGGCAGTCTAGAATACCCTGGGAATCAGCCGCGTCGCTCCACCCATGATTTTGGCATCTTTGTCGTGAGCTATGCATAGATAATGATAAAGATAACACAGCACGACGCTCCCCAACTATAATGCCTGATGGTGCCCAGGTTCTCCAACAAACAGAAAACCATCATATGAATTTTATTACCGGATTTATCCGGTAATAAAATACCACCCACTGTGAGTGCAATCACGGCGCGGGCATAAAATTTTATGGTATCTTGACTGCGGACTGGGAGAAGGCCTCTATAGGTAAGTCTTGCATGCCAAGTCACCGTTCCAAATACAATCGAACCTCCTGGAACGTCCAGTGTGCATCCCCCGCAGCACCAGAACGAAGGGGGGCACCGTCAATAGGAATCCTCCAAAACATCAAAAACACCTTGGAGAGTGATCGAACACTCCTCGAACGGTAACCAAAATGTATGTGTGGCCGGATGCCATCTCTCAACCAGTGCCGTAAAAAAGTGGTGATCCTCCTATATATCTACGGCAAGGTAAGCACTCCACATCCCGGCATCAAATATGTACTGCTGCACCCGACGATGCAACCCTAGCACACGTATACGTAGATCCAGATGGTGTATTTTCATCACGTGATCTATCTTTATTTTTTTCTTCAAAAATTTTGAACTACGATGTGCGCTCAAATCCTATAAGACTTCCTGTCAAACCGGTAAATACAGATCTGTTCTCTGACTTTGCTGCGTAGACATGCTATAAAATAGAAGAATAATTCATATCAATAACAATTCATAACAATTTACTAAAAAATCATAACAATTCACTAACGATTCATATCAAATCCCTAATAATTCATAAAAATTCATAACAAATTAATAACAATTTCTAATATTTCATAACAATTCGATAACAATTTCTAACAATTCATAACAATTCAAATCAAATCCAGTTCATAACAATTTCTAACAATTAATAACAATTCAAATCAAATCCCTAATAATTCATAAAAATTCACTAACAATTTCAAACAATTCACTAACAATTTCTACCAAATCATAACAATTCGTATCAAATCATAATTCATAAAATTCATAAAAAATCACTAACAATTTCTACCAAATCATAACAATTCAATAATAATTTCTAACAATTCATAATATTCCATAACAATTCATACAAATTTCATAACAATTTGCTAATAATCCAAAATATTTCATAACAATTCCAAAAAACTCATAACAATTCATCGCCATTATTGCAAATTTATAATCACTAACTCTTAATGAAAATACCAATTTTATAAACCCTAAACCAATTTTCAAACCCTAATGGGAAAAAAAGGAAATCATAATCCATTACCTTACAATTCTTTCACAATTGATGTTGCGGCAGCGACTTCGACGGCGTCGGACTTGGAAAGTCCGGGATTTACGAACGGGACGACGACGGAAGAAAGAAAACGGGAAGGAAGGAAAATGTGGAAGAAAAAAGGCCGACCAGAAAGGTAATCGAAGATCCCGGTCTTGCCAAGCCCAAGTTAAATATCGGATTTGGTAAATTCGGGATTTTCTAATTACTGTTATTAGCCTTTTTAATCTCGCCCGGCATTCCGAAGGCCGATAATTATAAATCCCGAATTTTCCAAGTCCGGTCGTAAATTCTCGGCTTTCGCAAGACCGATCTCTATTTTCGACTTTGCAAAATTCGAGCAGTGTCATTCTCAAAAACGCACGACGACCACGTAAAATAAATTATCCATGGAAATTGTCATTATTAGAGCAATTTTCCATCCAAGTCTAAAAAACAGCCAAATCCGTTCAGATCCTGGCGACGACCGCTTCCGACAAGGCCCTAGAAAGATCGAAATTCCCCTTTCCGACGAGGCCCTTGTGAGGGCGAACGACATTACTGCGCGCCCTTGACGAAGATCCGAATTTACATTTCCAACGACACACTAGAAAGGGCGAAGGACGCTGCGCACAGGAGAAATCCCTAGCGTCGGCTTGCTGTAGGCAACTACACAGATTTCAATTAGTGCAGGTGATTTCAATTTTTTTGTTTGTCTTCTTCGTGTATTCCTTTGAAAGTTTCAATTTTATATTACTGTTGTTATTGTTTTTTTTTTGTTGTGTTGTTATTGTTGAATCTGTATAAAATGTGTATTGTTCCTGCAAATTTGAAAATTTGGTAGATGTCTAGTTGCTGGAAGATCGCTATTGTTGCTACAGATTTGAAAATTTGGTAGAAAATCGATCTAGTTATTTGCAGATTTGCTACTGCTATTTGGCTTCTGGTAGATCGCTATTGTTGCAGGAAGTTAGTCTAGTTGTCGGAAGTTTGTTGTGTTGATGGAAGGCTTGTGGTAGATCACTATTGTATTGTTTCTGTTGAATCTATGTATAGTTTATGGATGTTGTATACTGGTTTTTGCATACTAGTAGTTTTTGTCATGAATGATGAACGATGAAGGATGAACGATGCTTAAACATTTGGACACGATTGCAGTAGTGAATTTCTGATCCTTGCTAGGGCTTTGCCCGAATGGATTGCGTGCTGTAGTGAATTCTCTTGTTTACCAGGACTGCACACTGGTTTGCTCCTATAAATTATAATGACAGTTTCTATTAGAGCCAATGGATTGAAATCCGACGTCTCGAATAGAAACTACCAATAGGATGGGAAAATTGTTAGTTGAGGAGTTAATGCAGAAACATCAGTGCAGTTGTCTTGAGCCCCATAAACATTAATACCCCTGTCTGGATGAACAATATCCCATCTCTATCTATATATGTTGTACATTGTAGTAGTGAAAATATATGAAGAAAATGAGAAGAGAAAACACTTCCGACCGTGGACGTAGGCGTTAGCCGAACCACGTAAATCTGTTCTTGTGTGTGCGTGTGTTAACAATCGTGTCTTCAAAAATGGCCTACAGTAAGGCTGCACACAAGATCCAATCTGAAATTGTATAATATTTTATAGTAATTATTATTTTATAATATCTTTTTCATGCCTTCAACGAACTTGTATGATAAAATAATAAGTTTAAAAAATACTATATAAATTTTTTAATATATTAAGTATTTATTTTTTAATTAATATTTAATAAAAAGTAAAATAATAATAATAAAATTGTCGGGGTGGAAATTTTCTTTTATGATTGTGGAATATGGAAGATAGATAGGAGAGAGAAAATATATAGGTAGATAGGAAAGAGAAAAGTGAATTGATATGATAGGTATAGGTAAAAAGGTAGGAAACTTCCTATATAGTTGCGGACAGCCTAAGATGTGAGACCCGTCATATGGACCCTTCAAATATTGAGGATCATTAATAACCTCATCAAATCTTGGACCAATTGTTAGTAAACATATACTCTTCCAAAATCGAACAATCTTTTTCTCAATGTTGATGTTCTATTATATAGTTCAACAATTTTTTTATTTCACTCCGAATATGTATTAAAAACAATGAAGAAAGCTAGAATATGAAAAAAAATTAAAGGACAAATAAATATGTCAATAACAATTCAATAAGACTTGAATAAGTATCTCAAAAATATTTTTCAAAATATTCAATAATAAAGTCTCTTAAAATACTCAGTGACAAAGTTTTTCAAAATTTGGTCGATAAAAGTTATTTCACGTTCAGTATACAAAAATCTACAATAGAAAATTCGACTAAATCAGAATTAAAATATCATATAAAAGTCTCAAAATTGTTGTTAACAATATACAAAATGAGTAAAATTCACTTTACCCCCTTATGGTTTAGGATAAAGTCAGTTTATCTACTTACGGTTTCGAAACTGACAATATACCCCCTTGTGGTTTAAAAAAAGAACAAATTACCCCGCATGCATCACACTCGCGGGTAATGAGAGTGAACGAGAAAAAATGACTGTAAAAGCCATTTTTACCCCTTAAATAGCTAATTAAATTTTAATTATATAAATAGCATTTAAAAATAATTAAAATGAATTTAAAGTTAAATTTATTCAAAAATCTGAAAACTAACTAATAAACATAATTAATAAAACTAATAAAAACAATAATTTTAAAAGAATAATAAAATAATGTTTTATAAAACTGAATAAATTTAAAAATTAAAAAATAAATATGTGCAAAAATATAAAATATTTATGTAATACAAACACATAATATTGATATGATATTTTATATGAAAGTTTAATTAAACTAATTTTGAAATATAAATAAATTAAAAAACACAACCCAAATACAATATACTAGATAGCTTTGTTAAAAATATTTTGGAATATAATATTTTAAATATTTTATAAATATTTAATTTTAAATATTTTTATATATAACTGTTTTAAAATTCTGTAAAAAATATACGTATATTTTTCATTGGTGTTAAATTTTTACGTTTTTAATAAATTTATTTTTACAGACTTGTAATTGTTGTTTGATTATTTATAATGTATTTTTAAAGTTTTTATATTTATATTTGAGTATTTTTTTAATATTTTATGTTTTAATTTTATTGTATTGTTTTTTAGACTTGATATTTTAGTAATATATATTAATTTAAAAATATTAATGAATGATTTTAGGGGTAATTTGCTATTTTTTTAAAACACATGTAGGTAAGTTGTCATTTTCCAAACCATAAGGGGGCAAAATAACTATATCTCAAACCACAAGGGGGTAAAGTGCATTTTACTCTTTTTTTAGCTAAGCGTATTTCTGTCTTTTCATTGTTAATTTTAATTAAAATAAAAATAAGGGGACGCATTGACACTTTTGTAAAACACAAGGGAGTAAATTGTCAGCTTTTAAACCACGAGGGGGTAAAATGACTTTACGTCAAACCACGTGGGTGTAAATTGCATTTTACTCCATTTATATATTCATGCGGTACTTTTTGAGTTTGTAATGTTTATACTTAATGTCATATTTTCGGGGTAGATAATATTTGTGTAATATTATTTTATTAACTGTCTAAAATTATAACGTGAGATGGAGAGATTTTTCAAATAAATAAAACTTTTGTAGAAAAGCATTTTCAATTGTATTAAAATAAAGCATATTTACAAAGGGAAAATGATAAGTGTCTAACTTTTTGTTCTCGAGGTCTTTTGGTTGTCGAAATAAAAAAGTAAGACCGGTTATTGAATTCTCACGTCGAATATATTTAGGAACCGGTCCTAAACATTCATTTTGGCCCTCGTAACACACCGTTTAAGGTTAGGATTCAGTTTGTTGCTCTTAAAATGCTTATCTAATAGGGTTTAATTTTTTTTCGGCGAAAAAGCTGCCGAAACCGAAATCCATGACCGGTTTCGATATTGTTTCATCGCAAGAATTTCAAAATCGGTCTTACTTTTTTAATCTGGCAGCCAAAATACTATGATATCGAAAAGTTAGACCAAAAAGTTGGACACATATCATTAACCTTACAAAATATATTTACATGATCAATTTGAATTTTTAGGGAAATGATAGATGTCCATAATGTATTTCCTATCGATATGGACACCAATGATATTATGACACATGTCCAACAATCCACAAAAAAACAGTTTAATTCCGTAAAGTAAGGTTAGTTTTTAATTTTGAGTTTTTTTTAATTTTGATTTGTTTAATATTATATTAAAATTGGATTTATCCGAAAAATCGCTCATTATTAGTCAAAATGAACATCACCATAATAATCAGCATGTCGTGTGATCCGATTTAAGATGTGACTTGATACTATTTCGATGTATTTATTTTTTTTATTTTTAATATCAAGTTATAGTTTGTGTGATATTAGAGTTTAAGTTTGGTGCCGAATCCGATGTAATTTTAATTAATATTTTTTATTAGAGTGTAGGGATTATTAGAGTTTAAGCTTTAGAGTTTATAGAGTTTTAGTTTTTTGGCGGCGAAGCCGTCGTAATATTAATTCTCGTCTTTAAATACAGTTTAGTATTTATAGAGTTAAGATTCATTATTTAGGGTTTTAGTTTTTTGGCGGCGAAGACACCGTAATATTAATTGTCGTCGTTAAATATAGTTTATCATTTATGATTTATAGTGTTTGGGTTCATCAATTAGGGTTTTAGTTTTTCGGCGGCGAAGCCGTCGTAATATTAATTGTCTTCGTTAAATAAAGTTTAACATTTAGGGTTTTTAGAGTTTGGTTCATCATGTAGGGTTTTAGTTTTTCGGCGGCGAAGCCGCCATAATATTGCTTTTCATTTTAAGATAAAGTTTAGCATTTATTATTTATAGAGTTTGAGTTCATCATTTAGGGTTTTAGTTCTGCGGCGGCGAAGCCGCCGTAATATTAATTGTCATCGTTAAATAAAGGTTAGCATTTGAAATTTTTAGAGTTTGGTAGAGTTTTAGTTTTTTGCGGCAAGACAATCGTAATATTATCCAATATTTTTATTAAGTTTAGTATTATTTAAATTTATGTTTATTGTATTTTTAGAATTAATAAATTTATTAAAAATGTCTTTTTTTTTGGATAGGCAAAGTATCGAACCTCTATACCTCCACAAAGATATTCAGCTCACCAATTGAGTTACTTGAGTTTGATTATTAAAAATGTCTTATTTTAATTAAATTTTGAGTTAAACCACTTGTCCATACATATATGGATAAATCTGTATGAACATGTAGTTCTACACTTTTGACTAACCCAAATCTCAAAAAACAGAGGAAAGCCCATATGTCCAGATTCTTCTTCTTCAACAGAACGTCGGGGATCGATGGAAACATGATAATGATTCTTGCTCAAAACTCAGGCGCAGTTAGGTTCCAGCGATCCCCTTACATCATCAAAATCGTTCGCGGCCGTTATTGCGTCAATCCAGCTTTTGGTCATATCCCGCGAATGGTGTTGCATTTTTTTGGGTAGGGTAAATTTTTCTTTTTATTTAATATAAAGTTTCCCCAAAACAGAAGAATTGTATGTACATATCGCCTTACAACAAATAATCGAAATGGTATCCTTCTGCTGGCATTTTTCACATAAGACAAAATCTGACTCCACAGCTTGTTGCACACAGAAAAATCCGTCAGAACCAACAGAGAATTCCGGGGTCTGCTTCACATCAAGTAAAACTCCAGCGAGCGACTCCAATCTTCAAAGCAAATTGCAGGTAATATGTTTAATGCAGAAATGATCAAAGCACTAAACAGAGTCCAGAACATATATATACCAGTCAAAGTGTTCATCCTCGATTGGCGTTCAAAACAAGACAAGCTGTAGACAAAACAAAATCTCCAAAAGAGGCACATCATTGCTGAAGATATACCCTCGTCTATGCCCTATGAGATATGCAGAAGAAACTACGAATCATGTCCTTTTTGAATGCACCGAATCAGTGAAGGTCTAGAACGAAATCATGTAATGGTTACATTTACTTGAAGTAGCTAAGGACCGCACGATTCTGATTTCAGCAACATCAAACCGCTAAGCATCATGAAAAGCGCATGGTACGCCATCTGGTCTATCAACATATGGCAATTGTGGAAAGCCAGAAACAATCAGTTCTGTCCTAGTTGATCCTGATTCGACATTAGAAGTATATTGATTTTTCCCCAATAACGGAATACTTTTGTCTGTAAATACTCCATATTTGATTCCATCCATAAATCTATTTTCTTCCCTATGAGTTCTAGTCTCAATAATAATGTTAGTCTTACTCTTCATATATCATATGATAATATATCACACCAATTCGTTATGTTTAGTCTTACTCTTCATATATCATATGATAATATATCACACCAATTCGACAATTTGGAATAAAAGAGATGAACATTGATGAAATCGCACGAACCATTCAATTCCAGCTATGGTTCTGGTATAAAATTAAAGGAAAAATGAAGAATGTAATTTTCAATTCAATCGAGTTCTGGATTCTAGATCCCTTGCCGACCCTCATGAATCAGTAATTCAAAGGATTCAAGTTCGAGAGAGAGGAAAGTCTAGCCGGAGAAGGATCGAAATCGATTTTGTAATTATGTAAATACTTATTATTAATACAAATATTGAATTATAAAAAAAAATGATGTTTGTCCTAAGGATCCACCACATCTCTATCAACAGAAAATTGATACATTTCACATCAAAATTTCATATTTTGGTAGGATTCCAACCACTTTATCAGTGATTATTTTTAAGCCCTAATTAAAGATTAATTAACCATATGGAAAGAATGCAATAAAATTACTGACGGCGAAGTCACCGAAATCCAACCAGCACATGTTGATTTCGATAACTGATGGCATTATTCTTTTTATCAATGGTGATCATTTCGGCACCCATGACAGGATGTTAACTTAATTTAATACATCAAATTTTGTTGTCAACAAAAAAAGGGGAAAAATCACTTTTAGTCTCATAGAATTGTTCTAATTTAACTATTAGTCTCATAGTATTCAAAATGTCACTATTAGTCACATAAGTTCCATAACTTTAATCCCTTTTGATCCTTTTAATATATTTTACCTGCAATAGCAGGTTTTTAATTAAAAAAATATTAAAATATAATTAAGACAAATCTATGGAATAATAATAGAATAATTTATGTAAATTAAATAATATAAGCTAATAAGTAAAATAAAATAAAATAACAAACAAAAAATAAAATAGAATAAATTTTAAATAAAAATAGAATTAAAAATCTTTTGTGAGAAAAAAAAGTAAAAAATAATAAAACAATAAAATGAAATAAAATAAAATAAATATAATAGTGGATAAAAGTTAAGCGTGCCAATGACTGATGGAGTTATCTATCTTATGAAGCTAATTTTATGTAACAAGCATTTTTTTTATTTTTGTGGTGAAATGAAGGACATGAAATGATAATTTTTCTTCTTTTTTCTTATTTTATTTAATTTTTATCCAGTAATATATTTATTTTATTTCATTTCATTTTATTGTTTTATTATTTTTTTTACGTTTTATTACTCACAAAAAAATTTTATTTTTATTTTTATTTGAAATTTATTCTATTTTAATCTTTGATAGTTATTTTATTTTATTTTACTTATTAGCTTATATTATTTAATTTACATAAATTATTTTATTATTATTTTATATATTTATCTTAATTATACTTTATATTTTAATATTTTTTTATTTAAAAAACCTGTTATGACAGGTAAAATATATTTAAAGAGTATAAATTAATTAAAGTTATAGAATTTATAAGGATATTTTGAATCCTAGAAATCAATAATGAAATACTATGATTTTTTCCCTATTAAAAAAAACATCCCAACTGTTGTCCAATGCCCGGCAAAAGTGTGTATTGGAGGTACTGAGAGAGAAATATCAAATGCATTCATCCTCGCGGGTCCGTGGACGCAACATTTATCAATTCTGTACGTTTCCTGTCAAATGCCAACGAGTCAATGATCGTTCTGGTGCTGATTACGTGGATAAGGGGAATCGATAAAACATCATGACTGGATTTCGTTTGAAAAATGTCAGATTTTATCCCAGGTTAGCAAGGAACACCAATCAATTTGACATGTTAAAAATGAATAATTTTTTTAAAATTTGATCGATTCAAACGCGCAAAAATTCTGCACTTGAATAGTATGGAAAAACTGGAAAACTGGATAAAATTTTCTCCATAGATGGTCCCTACCAGTACTATACAGATGAGCTTGCCAAGTAGACTTAGATACTTGGCATTAAAGACTTGTTGGGCATTCGCCAGCCTACGATATTTGAAAAGTATCCAATAAATTCTCGATCAGTTTCGGAGTTGGGAGGTATAAAGTATCCAGAATTTCACCATTTGGATGCATGTTTTCTGCTAATTTTTTCCAAGAACAAAAAAAATCATACGCAACAATGCTGCGTGTGGTATTGGTACTGTGTTGTTTATCTGCTATTGCCGCTGTGGGAGGTGAAGAATATGTCAAGTATAGAGATCCAGAGCAGCCATTGCATGTGAGGGTGGAGGATTTGATGGCAAGAATGAGTCTTGAAGAAAAGATCGGCCAGATGACTCAGATTGAAAAATCTGTTGCATCAGCTCAGATCATTAACAAATATCATATTGGTATGAATTTTGTGTTAACCAAAGGTTTAATTATTTAATTAATTTTTTTTTTGTGTTGTTAGTATTGATGGATCCGGATTATAAATGGAACTTTGCAGGGAGTGTGTTGTTTGGTGGTGGAAGTGCACCTGCTCCGCGGGCATCGCCGGCGACATGGATGGACATGACGGACGATTTCCAGAAGGGTGCTATCGACGATCGTCTCGGGATTCCGCTTATCATCGGAATCGATGCGCTGCACGGACACAACACGGTTTACAATGCCACGATTTTCCCACATAATGTTGGACTTGGAGTAACAAGGCAAGCCGCGATCGGAAATGTTTATCAATCTTGAACTCTTTTGCTTTCTTCGTTCGTCTCGAAATGAGGGGGGAAAATTGACAGGGATCCGGAGCTGGTGAAGAAGATTGGAGCTGTTACTGCTCTTGAAGTTAGGGCAACTGGAATTCCATACACTTTCGCTCCCTGCATAGCGGTGAGCATTGGGATTTTGTTTGAATGGCTTGATCTTTTCACACTGATCATTAACGAATGAAGGGAAATGCGTTTTCTTCAGGTTTGTCGGGATCCAAGATGGGGTCGATGTTTTGAGAGCTACAGTGAGGATCATAAGATTGTTCAGTTGCTGACTGAGGTGATTTCCGGCCTGCAAGGAGATGTGCCCACCAACTATTTGACAAATTTTCCCTATGTGAATGGAAGGTAAATATGAGAAAGTGACTGGAAATTGAATTTTATGCAAATGCTTTGTTCTTCTGGTAAATGTGATTCTTACTTGTGATGTGTGAAAAGGGCTAAAACAGCTGCTTGTGCAAAACACTTTGTGGGAGATGGCGGGACGATTGACGGGATTGATGAATTCAACACAGTTATAGACTGGGATGGCCTGAAAAGTATTCATATGCCTGCGTATGTTGATGCCATAAGAAAGGGCGTCGCCACGGTTATGGTTTCCTATTCTAGCTGGAATGGCAAGAAAATGCATGCTAACTATGATCTCATCACTCGGTATCTCAAGGACAAGCTCAAGTTCAAGGTAACATTGAAGACCTTATTAACGTCAGAACCAGTTTTCTTATAGTAGAATGTTCTGACAGTATCTGTTGTTGGTCGAATTTTGAAGGGGTTTGTCATATCGGATTCGGAGGGTATTGATCGGATTACGTCTCCACCGCGTGCTAACTATACTTATTGTGTCGAAGCAGCTGTTAAAGCAGGAATTGACATGGTAAGAAGAAAACGAGTGATCATGTTTTTTTATTGGTTACTCTTACTTGTTTACAATTCAAGCAGATAAACATAATTGTTGATTTATACAGATCATGGTTCCTTATACATATGTGGAGTTCATTGAAGAGCTAACAGCATTGGTGAAGAAAAACGTGATCCCCATGAGCAGGATTGATGATGCTGTGGAAAGAATATTACGAGTTAAATTCATCATGGGCCTCTTCGAGAATCCATGGGGTGACCGTACAATGTTGAATCTAATTGGAAGAAAGGTACGTAGAACAAGCTAAAACCTAATTTGAAAGAGACGAGTGTGTTACAGTTGAGTTAAAACGTAACAGGAACACAGAGAACTGGCCAGAGAAGCAGTAAGGAAATCTCTTGTGCTCTTGAAAAATGGTAAAGATGGTAATGAGCCAATGCTTCCTCTTCCGAAGAAAGCACGAAGGATACTTGTAGCGGGAAGCCATGCACACAACATTGGTAACCAGTGTGGAGGGTGGACCATAAAATGGCATGGAGAATCTGGCAATATTACCGCTGGTAACTTCACTTGGAACCTACCTTTTCATATGAATCGCAGATGAAAGGTTGTTCTTTCTATAGCTTCTTAGCTAGATTTAACCTTTTCTATATAATTTAAAGTAGTTATTGAGCTTATTGTTTTCACACAACTCCCACCTATACTCCTAACTAAGAGATCTCGAGTTCATGACCCAGAAAAAGTACTTGGTCAGGCCTAATTCATAGGAGGAGCTTTTGGGATGGGTGCAGACCCCCTAAATTAGTAAAAAAAACTCTCGGATACTGACAAGAGAATATTTCTTCCATTTACCTACCTAAAAAAACTCTCACCTATCAAACTTAGCTACTTCTCTATCAATCTGTAAAAGGTTTGCCCAAACTAAGAAATCTTCGGGATCTTCGTTGGATTATCGAATATGCTTACAATAACTCTGTTGATGCCATCCTTCTTTTCAGGCACCACCATTTTAGCTGCTGTGGAGAACACAGTAGATTCCGATACAGAAGTCATCTACATGGAAAATCCCAGCAAGGAATATGTGGAGTCAAATGACTTCTCTTATGCTATTGTTGCAGTTGGAGAATTACCTTATTCAGAAGGTGCAGGAGACAGCAAGGACCTCAAAATAGCTGAACCTGGATACAGCACGATCACAGATGTTTGTGAGGCGATCAAATGTGTTGTGATCATTATTTCTGGACGGCCTGTTGTGATGGAGCCTTATCTTGATAAAATTGATGCCCTGGTGGCTGCTTGGCTTCCAGGGACTGAGGGCCAAGGGGTGGCAGATGCTCTGTTCGGCGACTATGGCTTCACCGGTAAATTGGCACGCACTTGGTTTAGGACGGCGGATCAGCTCCCGATGAATGTAGGCGATAAGCATTATGATCCTCTGTTTCCATTTGGATTTGGCCTCACCACCACACCAAGGGAATGGATTGCAGCTCAGTGAGTCAACAGGCTGCCATTTTTATAGGTTGTAGTTTATGATTTTATGTGTATGTATTCATGATTTTTTTCTCCATCTCTTCACACGCCGAAGAAGCTACTATAAACACACGCACGCAACACATGTATGTGTATATATGATTTTTTCTTCATCTCCCACACCGAAGAAGCTACTGTTTGTAATGTGAAGCTATTATCTTTGGCAGTAGTTTAAGGTTTAGGTTCGAGTATACAGCTACTTTGGTCATGTATTGTTAATCAGTATGAAAGATTAGTTACAAGGTAATAATGGAGAAATGATATCCACACCAAAATCACTACAAACTCATTATATCATATATGACATCAATTGATGGGGTGCATTGTAATGGTAAGGCCCGCGACACTCCAGTGGAGTCCGCCACATTAGCGAGTGAGTTTGTAGTGTTGTTAGTGTAGGTATATATACTACCAACACCAAAATTAGCATATACTCATCAAGTTTAATGCAGCAGAAGCGTTTACCGTGGCAGGAAATACTACGGTTTAGAAGTCAGCTAGCTGAACAAAAATGTTGCATCCTGGGAGATTTTAACGCGGTGAGATCAGCAACAGAAAGGACAAAATTATCTACATTTGTTCCCTCAGAAGCAATTCAGTTTTCAGATTTCATAACAAATGAAGATTTAATAGATATGTCACTTAATAGAGCAGGTTACACATGGTTCTAACCCGATGGACAAGGAGCTAGTAGATTGGACAGAGTTCTGGTCTTAGAAGAATGGACAATCCAGTGGTCTGGCCAAATTTTGACAGTGATAGAAAGACAACTATCTGATCACTGCCCAATCCTATTATCAGAGGGAGCACAAAATTGGAGACCAAAACCTTTCATTGTGTATGACATTTGGATGCAGCAAACTTCCTTGGGAGAGGTGGTACGCAGAGAACGGGCAAACTACTCATTCACGGGTTCCAAAGGGAGGATTTTTAAACAAAAAGTGAAAGCTTTGAGATATGCAGTCAAGAAATGGAACGAGAAAACCAATGGAGATATTACAGCAAAAATTAGAGAAGCTCAAAGCATAATAGAATGCTTTGATGCAAAATTATCCATTGGTCCCCTAATGCAACAGGAAGTGGACTTGAAAAGAAAAACTTGGGAGGAACTGAGAAAGTTGCAAAACCACCAAACTTCAATTATATTTCAAAAATCAAGGCAAATATGATTGAAAGAAGGAGATGCGAACTCCAAATACTTTCATGCCTCTTTAAAGAGGACAAGATATCAAATGGATATCCAAGGTCTCTATTTTGGAGAACAATGGACAGAGGATGTCCACGGTGTAAAAGAAGGCTTACGAGAATTTTTTCAAGACCGGTTTATGCAAGATAACCCCGGAAAACCTAGGATTATGCCTAATACCAGAGGTGCTCTCATTCAGGAACAAGCTAAAATCCTGACTGAACCTTTCCAAATAGAAGAGATAAAGGCAGCAGCTATGGCATGTAGAGGAAATAAATCTCCAGGACCTGATGGCATCAACTTTAACTTCATTCATAAATTCTGGGATACCTTAGGACCTGATTTTGAAAAATTCATAGCAAAATTCTATGAGACGGGAAGAATTGAACCTGGATTGAATACATCCTTCATTACCTTAGTGGCAAAGGAAGCACATGCAACCAAACCCAGCCAATTCAGACCCATATTGATGTACCGCATCAAACTGCTATGGGCTACTTGGACAAGTTCGACGCACGCAAAGCTGACAAGCCAGGAAAGGGGCTAACCACCACGACAATGTGAAGTTCAATTTCCCGATGACGTTCTCCGCCACAATGCTTGGTGTAGTTCGGCGACTGTATGCCGCCGACGGAGCGGTGGAATGCCCTGGTGGCGGTCAGATGGGCCCACTCGAAGACTACCTCAAACGTTACTGGCCAGGGAGAGGCGAAACAGGATTAAAATCCCACTCGAAGACTACCTCACTGACGACGAGTTCGTTCGTCCTTTTCTTATCCTGCATTTTTATTCGGCAATAGTTTTCCCTCTTGCGTTGAATTTTTTGGAGGGTTTGATGATTGAGTGAAGACTTGATGAGGTGTGTTTAATGGGTATATATTATCATATCCTCTTGACTCGGTAGCAGTGTGCAATGTTGAAAATCTGCAGCTTTATGCTGACAATCTGAGAAATTTTTCTGGATAAGCACGAACAGGGAGAACCTAATGTTGTTGATCTGTTCTT
>JAOYMZ010002007.1:0-24735 GCA_025802335.1 Pinguicula primuliflora | reverse complement strand
TGTTCTAGTTTTCGGCGCCTAGGCGGCCTGGGCGGCCGCCGAGGCGCCCTGGGCAGCCTGGCCGCACCGAATTGGTGCTGGGCGGCCAAGCGGTTGGGCGGGCGCCCAGGAACGCCCATGGCCGCCCAGGAACGCCCATGGCCGCCCGCCCAAGCGTCCTGGGCGGCCGACTTTTTTCTGAATTTTTTTTTCGCAAAAAAAAAATATTAAAAAACAAATGTTTAGCCCAACCGGCTGGGCGCCGCCTAGGCGGTCTGGACGCTGGGCGGCCCCAAAACGCCTTGGGACCGCCCAACGCTTTCTCGAACACTGAAGTATACTAAAATTAAGGATACAAATTTTATTGGGCGACCGTCCTCCTCCACTAAAGGTCTGGGCGAGACCTTTTTAATGCTCAAGACTACATATTTCGTGTGTCCTTCATCCGCAAATCTTACCATTTTTGTACCAGGGAGGATATTGGATATTATTTTTGCCGCTGCTACAGGTTTTGACTCCGCTGGGACCGATGGTTGCGTTCTCTTTTCATCAACCTGGTTGGCAAGATTTGTGAGAGGAGTATCAAGTAGGACATCACAGGATTCCATGATTTTTGCCCCCTCATTCAACTCTTGTTTCTTGTTGGCTTCCACAATAGTTGGTTCCATACTCACAAACTGCCGACTTGTGCTACTTTCCAGCTCAGGTGCCATATTATTCACAGTCTGCTCGTTTACTTTAGGGATCTCTAAAAATGCAGAGTAGTCACCTTCGGTTTGGATAGGTTCTTCCACTAGCAGATTACTAGAACTAGCAACAGAACGTCCAGAAATCGGTCTATATTGCATGACTTGCTTCCCCTTCCGTTGGCTATGCCTCCTAGTGGTAATAAATTCAGTAGAAACCCAATTGGGAAGTATAGAATCCTTCAAACCATTACTTTTCGACACTGCTGGAACATAATTTGAGTTAACTGGTGGGTGCAGAACCTTACAAGCTACCTTAGAATGCCCATTCCTCATACAATGGCCACAATACTCAGGCATATATTCATATTCTATTGTTTGCCAAAACTCAGTTTTACCCATTACAATCCAGATCTGTTTCGGGTGTGTTTTCAACAGATCAAGCTCTACACAAATTCGAGCAATGCTCGGCCTAGTCATGTCCAGAGTGGCTTGATCAGACATAACAACTTTTCCCAACAAACTTGCTACATCATATATGTTTTCTTTTTTATATACCAGCCGTGGTAGACCAGGCGGAGAGATCCAAACTGGAGCAATATGAGATTCTACATCACTACGAAAATATGGCGTCCAACGAAATACTCCCATAGGAAATCCACCAACATTCCAAGATTCTCTTAACAACACCTGATTTTTATCTTCCACGTAGCCAAATCGCAACAAAATATGTTTATGATCCCTAACTCCGACGAAGAAAGAAGATTTCAATCCAAATTCAGAAAGGAGCGCCCTAATTTCACGAATTGAAGGACGATCGTGTGAAAACTTACCGATTAGTGAGTTTGCAAATGGTACGCTATGCTTCTCGACTTCATCTTCGGTGAACTTAATTGCAGGAGATCCATTCCAGATCCAAGGATCTCTCGTTAATGGCCGCACTTCTAGATCTAGAAAGGATTTAGAGACAACTAATGTGAATGATTTCGCAAATGGCTGCGGAACCGCATCAGTGGGAACTTCAAGCCTCGATGAAGTTTCCTCCCCGGCCGAGGAGGCCATACGGCCAGCTAATAACTCTCAAAATCAGGTCTAAGTTGAAAATCCTTGCCTTTTTGGCAAACAAATGAGTGCGAGAACCACCGCAACGAGATTTTCGTATTTTCGCATATTCAGTGTGTTGTCACAACTTATCAGAAAGAGTAGTAGAAAATATCTGGAAACCACTTCTCTTTGGAAGAACCAAATGGCCTCTCTCTCTCTTAATGTATGGTGATGATATTATTCTGTTTGCGGAGGCCACAGTGGAGCAAGCCCGGATTATTCAGTTGATCCTTGAACTCTTTGGGGATCTCTTAGGGCTCAAAGTCAACACTAGGAAGTCTGGATTATACTTCTCGAAAAATACAAACCCTGAAGTTACTGACCTTATCAGGTCTACCCTAGGAATCCCACAGGTTCACTCCTTTGGCAAATATTTGGGTGTCCCAATCTCAATCAATGGCCGGTATACTGATCTCCATCAAGACATTCTTTGCAGCATGAAAGCTAGACTTTAGAAGTGGAACCCGCGACTAATATCTCAGGCTGGCAGACTTGTCTTATGCAAAACCATTCTGAATGCCCTACCAGTATATCGAATGCAGACGGTGTGTCTCCCCAAAGCCATATGTCGGAAAATCGATAGTCTTATCCGAAACTTTCTGTGGGGAGGTAGCCTGGAGGATAAAAAGCAATCTCTCATTCGCTGGGAAGCCTATTGCAGCCCAAAAAGGTAGGCGGGCTGGGTCTCCGAAAATCTGAAGATATGAACATGGTCCTAATGTTGAAACTCATCTGGGATTTTATTGCTGGCCCTCTCAAGCCTTGGATGGAGATCCTTGGATCCAAATACAACTTCATTCGGGGATGCCTCTTGACCAACTCTCCAATGTCCCCTCATGGCTCTCCACTTTGGAAATCCTTGCAGAAGCTCTTGCCATTATGTAGACTATGTATTGCTTGGTGGGTTGGAAATGGGACCACTGCTATCTTCTGGAAAGATAGTTGGTCTAGCCTGAAAACACCCCTATATCCTTTTGCAAATGGCCCTCTATCAGCTACCGATCTTAATTTAACAGTTGCTAATTTTGTCTCCGCCACAGGTGACTGGAACATCTCCAAACTGGAAGTCGAACTCCTCACTAAAGCAGTGGAAGCAATTATCACCCTATTACCACCCTCTGTGAAGCTGGACCTGACTGCATCTACTGGAAATGGACGACTTCAGGTAAGTATTCTAATTCCTCGGCCTATGATTTCCTTGCTAATGATAACTGGCCAGCCACAGAAACAGTCTGGGATGACCTTTGGCATATGTCTATCCAAGAGAATATTAAACTTTTCATTTGGAAAGTTCTCAAAGGGATTTTGTGGACAAATGCTGAGAGATCCTGTCGCAGGCTGTCTCAATCCCCCTCGTGCCATCTTTGTGATCGCTGTGAAACCATTCTACATGTGTTTCGAGATTGCTATCGAGCTAAATTTGTTTGGACTAACCTGGTGACCATACTTCCTCCCTCTTTCTGTAATACATCTGATGCGTTCTTATGGCTAACCTTGAACCTTACACAACCGAACCAGGTCTCTGATTGGTCCCTTTATTTTGCTGTCACTTGTTGGGTCCTTTGGCATTGCAGGAACATCTGAAGCAGGTTGTCTCCACCAAATCAGGGCCATTATACACTCCACCAAACAAGCATTCTCCCACGAGCAAAGGACCTGTCTGTCTGTCCATCATACCTAGCTGCTCGGGGTGACATCAAACAGAGCTTTGCTCCAACCAAAGCTCAATTTATTTGTTGATGCTGCAGTGATAAGATCCAACGGGAAAGCAGCGAGTGTCGGTTATTTCCTAAACCCGCAGGGGTCTTGGAAGCTTGGTTTTGATATCTATCTTGGAAGATGCCCCCCTCTCCTTGCAGAGCTTTGGGCAATCTGGCATGGGCTCAATCTTGCCGCCTTGAATGGTTTTGTCAACATTTATCTGTTCCCGGATTGTAAGGAAGCCATCCAGCTACTGTCTGGCCCGAAGGAAATCAGACATGGCTTACCCATCTTGAAGGCTATTCGAAATCCGCTAAATCAGTCTCTGGCTATTGAACTCCTCCATATTCGGCGAGAAATGAATACCCACGCAGACAGGATGGCAAAGGAAGCTCTAAACAATAGTGATCACAAATTGAAATAATACCATCTTGAACCCCACAGAGGGTATTATGCAACAACGATTGCTGGAGTTATGGTTTGTGAAATTGTCTCTCATCCTCCAAGCCGGATATTGCCATCAGCTCATGCGAGCCCTGTCTCTCCGCGACAGTATCCCAAATTCACATCCTTCCAGCCGCCTTGATTCCTCACTGAAGCTGTTCAGTTTCCTTTATACTCTGTTTTACATTCCTTCTCCCTATGTATTTAAAAAATAATAATAATATAAGACACCGGAATTCAAAATAAAATTAAAAAAATGCTATTTGTATATCGTAATTTAACATAGTTACTAAACACACATGTGTAAACAATTTCAACTACAATTTTGATATTAATATTTATTCATTTTCTTTTAATTGTAATTGTGATTAGTGCTACAAAGGAGTATTTAATAAATGTGTCAAATAATGATGTACAAATAACATTACTCAAATAAAAAAAGCCACTGGTCATAATTTGATTACTCCACGCAGTTTCTTCGATAGCCAGCTGAGGAGTGATATAGCACACCTCAAAATCGCACCTCAAATGCACCTCTTGTACTGGTGAGCACACATACTAATATTGATATGTGTGTTATAGTACAAGAGGTGCATTTTGAGTGTGATTTTGAGATGTGCTATATCAATTTGGTAGCCCTAAACCCAAA
This sequence comes from Pinguicula primuliflora, assembly GCA_025802335.1. NCBI lineage: Eukaryota > Viridiplantae > Streptophyta > Magnoliopsida > Lamiales > Lentibulariaceae > Pinguicula > Pinguicula primuliflora. Next base: position 20,172 of record JAOYMZ010002007.1, on the reverse strand, counting down.
TTTGGTAGTCAGGGACTGTACCGCTTTAAGAATTTGTTTCTTACGCTGTCCAACTTATACCTTCCGTTTCCCGAGTTCACAAGCTTTTTTAGTAGTATGGAATACAGGAATTTTTTTTCGGTGCCGAACTTATGGTGCCGAATTTGTCGAAATCTATTATTGGCCGTTGAAGCACAGATCCAACGTTATATTATAGATTTCGGCACTATAAAGCAAAATTCGGTACTATAAATTCGACAACCGTACAAAATTCTGTGAATATAAAAGGAGAAGGGGCAAAGGTTGAATGCATAGATTGCGCGGTCTCCTTTTGATGAGCTCCCCTTTTAACACTCCTAGAGAGAGAGTATCTCTTTGATCGGCAGACCAATTGCGGTTCTAGAAAAAGCCATCATTGTCGTTGTCGGTCTCTTTAATCTTCACCCTCCTTCTCGAGAACCGATTCCTCGACCGACTGATTGTATGGTGCTTGCTCCGTTTGTGGACTAACTGGATTTTGTTGGGTGAAATCATTACGATTTCCGTGTTTGCATTAATTAGAGTTTCATGTTCAGACGGTGGTTGTGGTTATTGTATTGTTTTCTGCTTTGCCATCTTTTTTCGATCCGATCAGTGTTAAAAATTTGGGTTGATGTATCCTCGTCGTGACTGTGATAACGTGATAATGTGAGTCTGGTGAACTGTCATTTTTTTTCTCGTTTCTGGGTTAGTGGGGTAAATGCCTGTTGCTCGTCGTGTTCTCGATGTTTTTCTTGTTCTTTACTCTTTGATTCATTTTCAAATTTCTATGTTTCTTTTGTCGAATGCTGTGCATGTAACTGAATCGTGGTGGGAAAACTGGCCTTCGAAGTCGGAAACATGTCGATTTGAGCTTTCTCTGATTATGCTTAATTTGGTTACTTATTTATGTATCGCAGTCTTTGGGACTTTTAACTGGGATGAAAGCTTAATATCTGATTCATTCAATTGCAGGTGAACTGGGGGTGTTGGTTAATAAATTCACACTTCTCATGGTCACATTCTAGAAATTACAGGCAAGTACACTTTTTTTTGTCCAAAGTCTGAATCCCAGTATCTGTTTTCACGAATTTTGATTTTCATAGATTTGTCTTATGGTCTGCCAGAGGTATTTTCTGGAAATGAGTTGGAATTCAAGCATGGGTGTGCACTACCAAAACACTTCCACGCGATATAATTCAATTGGAAGCTCTGTGGAATTTTTTGGAGGTCTTAAATACATTTTTGAGGATGCAAATTACATTCAGGTAAATTTGACAGGTTTGATTGGCTTAATTAGAGCTTTAGGCGTTGTAGTTTCCTTCTAGGTTTTGCTTTGGGAAAGTTCTATTGATTCTGTAAGTTTGGATGATCAAGTGCTTGCCTCACTTCTGACTCCCGTCTACAGTTGCGGAAAAGCTAAGACAAATGCTAGTTGAGAGATCTATTTTACATGTTAACCGACCTCTAAAAGACATCCATAGTGGTTTTTGAATAAAACCGAGTCTGCTATGTTTCTTTCAGCTCACACTGACTTCATTCTGGACTTGCTGGAGCATTTATCTTTCAACGTTATGATTTATTGTTAATTATGGGCTTTTGCTGTGAACTCCTAGCCAGTCTGTTATTGATATATTGGCAGGCGATCTAGTTTTCTGATTTTTACTAAACGAAGTCCCTGATACATAGACAGTACTTTGATCTAGTAATAACCATGAAAAGTTATTGATCTAAACTTGTGCATTAGTTTGGCGGTTAATGTCTTTAACTATGGTCGAATTATATGCAGGAAAATGCTTATAATGGTTATTCAGCTACAAACACCAGCTTATACAAATTTGCTGTATCTGAACCTGGAAGTTTCTCATACTATAACTATGGGCTTGGATATGTGGTCCCGAGTCATATCCCTCTGCCTGATGACCATCGTGGACATTTGGAGAATCATTTGGGGACTGACAATCGGGCTACTGCTTCCCATGTACATATGGAAGGGAATTCAAATCCGAGTTCACGTTCTCGCTCTGTAGAGTGTAAGACCTGAAATATATATATGTGTTTGCTTTGTTCCCATGGGGTGCTTACATTGGAGGAGGAAATTAGTCGTCTGTTCTTGAGATTTCCTTTTTAAGATACACTTGACAGTGTTGTTTCAACCTTGCCATGGTTTAACATAAATCGTGAATCGACTCTAATCAAAATGAAACTAACAGGAAAAAAATGACGTGCTCATTACATACTTGGAGGGTGTAGAGAAAATGTGTCCGGTTTCGTCATTCTTATCCTGCATATTAAGGGCTGTCTCTTAGGAGTGTAATAAGTGCTGTAAATATGGTTCTGTCTCATTGCTTTTTCGTTCGCTATTCAACTCCTGCAAGGTGTATGCATCTGCATTAAAAACTTATACCGTGATTTATCATCCTCAAAATAAAAAATGCTGTTTGCACTACTCACAGGTCCTCGGAATAATCCGTATGCACATCGTAGTGAGATATTCAAGTTTTTCCTTTGATTGATTAGGAATTTCCAGGTCTATAGTCATATTGGTAGAGTTAAATAAAATCAGTCGTGGTTGTGCTATACTTAAGCCATCTCATTTAAATGCAGCTAGTGTGGCACGACAACATTGATCTTGACAGCGTGACATATGAGGTATGGATTTCATTTCGTCATCATCTCTTCATATGATTTAGAGAAGTGTTGTTACAGAACCCCCAACGTTTTGATAAATATTTAGCTGTCACTTGTAAAATGTAATGGTACTATGTTGGGTCCAGGAAATGTGCATATAACTGACGCTCTGCCATTCTGCAGTTAATGGAATTCGTACTATTCTTTACCTAGCACAGCTGTTGCATGCTCAACTCTGTACTCAACTCACACTTCCCATCACCCGTCGTCGAAATTGATTGTATCATTGGAAAGACAACTCAACATTGATCTTAGATGATAGAGGCTACTTTAGAGGGTGTGTAACAGATATTATGTAAGCAATTAAAGGCATGACATCTAAATGCTTGGATGGACATCTCCCTGTAGAAACACCTTAGATTATGGTACTATAAATTATTTGTGACCTCACATTGAAACTAGAATCTTCCAAAAAAATAGGTGCTTGCAGGTCTATTTATAAATTTCTTCGGTTGATCTACCAATTAATTCACGTTCTTATTATAATTCAGATGTTTTTCAATTTTGCAGTAACCAATATGGGTTTTTTTGTTTGACAAGGTGTATAATCTGCCAGATGGAGTACAAAAGAGGTGCTAGGCAGATGACTCTTCCTTGCAAGCATGCCTACCATACAGATCGTGGTAGCAGATGGCTTAGTATCAGCAAGGTAAGCCCCGATGAATGATTTTTTCGTCGTAATCACCCCTATTTGTCTAAAACCTCCAGCAAAACAGGCTTGCCTGATTGGTTACGAGGACGTGAATGTTGATGTTCCAAAGCACTGAGCGATAGATGCATCATTGTTCCCGTGTCCATTCTCGTGCCCGTGCCCATGCTTGCCTAAGGTTCATAGTTTTTTCCCTTTTCTCTTTGGCTTCTGCTGCAGGCCTGGCTTCTTTTCACTTGTGCTCTTCCTACACTAGATTGATAGTGACAGTTTTGCCCATTATGTTCATTTCACTTCCAGTCCAATATTTTTTTTATATGGGAAGTTTCTGAATTTATCAAGCTGGATTGGTTGGTGTTTGTGTATGTCTTATTGACAGTGTTCGAGAAAGCGCTAGACGGAGGGGTCGCTCACCGCCTAGGCGACCGAAGCGCCCATCTAGGCGGGCTTATAAGCTGGCTAAGCGGGAATTCGGGCAAGACGTACGGCGACATCCTAGCGCCTTGCAGTGCCTAAGCAGTCTAGGCGACACACGTCTGAACCGAACTTCTTGATCAATTCTCTCTCTTCATTACTCCCTGCTAATATGGTGAACTGGCTAATTAGATAATGGAGTACGAAGATATTGTTCAGATAATTAGATTTTGGCATTCCAGTTTAGAGATTTGCCATATATCAATGGACAATTAATCGTAGCTGCAGATTTATATAAAAGAAAATTGCACAAGGTCAAATACGCGTAATATGCTCTGGTTTTTATATAGGGATTTGACAGATGTAGTGCATGATCATGGAGTCCAACTCCATGTTACTCTATTGTCTTTTTAAATAACTTCCCATGTCTGAATTGGTGCTGATGGGCTGTCTGGATTTACATCACTTCTCGTCTACATTCGGACTTTGGATATATACAGACGGACACCTACCATGCTGAACAAAGTCTGGGTTGTTGAAACTCGGAGCCTTGGCATAGATGTCAACTAAAAACACGATCATTTTTTTTCTTCTACATTTATTGCGTTTCAGACATATTGTAAACTTGTGCCTCATCCATGACAATGGAGAGATTGTTTCCTAGAGTTGAGAGACCATATTGTTAATAATCACCCTAATCTCTTTACTTAATTTTAAACACAAATACTGAAATTGGGGATCATCACTTGTCAGTAGTACCGATATAGCGCACCGCTTTCAAAGCTGCGCGCCACACACCTCCTCTTAGTTGATTCCACACATATCAATATTGGTGTGTGCTCTACTAAATATTGGTGTGTGCTCTACTAACATGCGGTGCGTGGTGTGTGTTAAACGAGTAGTGCGCTATAGCACTGCTCCTACCATATGCATATGAAAGTATCTCAAAGGGGGTCAATTTTCCTATGTGACGTGTCAGAAACTCTTCGTTGTTAAATTGTTCTGCCGCGCTGAAGCCTTCAGCGCAGAAGGGCACCGCGCTGATCCGCACTGAAGGCTTCAACGCGGTGAATTTCCCGCGCAATGTGGTGAGCGCGGGAAATTTCCATTGAAGTCGTGCATGGCTTCAGCGCGGCCTCAAATATAAAAATTCACCCCTCCGCCCCTCTTTTCCACCACAACACAAATATACTACCTTCTTTTTGCTGAGGGAGAGTGTTTTAGACGTTAGCGGATCGAGCAGAGGTAGGACAAAGTTTGTCTAGCGTAAGGTAATTTTTATATGTGGTTAAATATTTTTAATTTAATAATGTCTATTTACATTATTAAGAATTAATTTCATGTATATTTTTTATATTGAATTTATTAATTACGTGAATATTAATTATTGACATTAAATTTATGCATTGTTTTTACTATTACAATATTTATTTTAGATACCAGTATGAGTTATAGTCAGGATCGGAGCCAGCATCCCGGTCTTTATTGCCCCGATTCTCAAGATATTATTGTAGATTTGGAGAGACAGAGAAGTACACATATTTTAAGGAGTGAAATAGATTCCGACGCTACAGTGTACTGCAGACATCCCGATAAATGAATTTGTAAGCTTAGGTTGCATGATCAGGTTATTGACTATATAGTGGCCGCTGGGTTATGGGGGTATATCAGAGTTGCTCCATTCAGATTGACTGATATTTTGTGACGGTTCTGATTGATCGATGACATCCTCGCACGCACACATTTTGGATGTCATTCGGGGAATGTACATTCACATTACAGGATGTTTCCGTGATATGTGTACTCCCAATTAATGGGCTGACAGTTTCTGGGTTGCAAGGTACTGATGGAGCAATTCTACGGAATTGATGTTGGTGTTGATATATACGATGGAAAAATGAAGGTTAGCATGATAGGGGAACATTTTAAATTAATACAGATAGATAACAATAGTGATAAAATAGATGTACAATATTATGCTCGGGGTATCATAGTCCTGATTTTGGGGACATTATGTTTCCGGATCGTAGCAGATATAGGATAGATATGGACTTGTTATTGTATATAGCGGATTTATCGACAAAAATCATGTACAGTTGGGGGAGTGCGTTGTTGTGTTGCCTTTACAACAACATGTGTAGGGCTCATGGGGAAAACTTCAAGCATGTGGGTGATGCAATTAAATTGTTGCAAATATAGGGAGATTTACGCTTCTGGACCATTGCGCCGGCCTCTGGTAAGATTATTCTGTCTCACATAGATTGGAGACGTGCACATATTCCTAATGTATTCGGGAATAAATTTTTGACATGGATGAAGAGTCAAAACGCAAGATCACACCGAGTTCGATTGCTGCGTATGTCCTTTGATGTGGTTGGATCCTCTCATATATAATCTTAATTTTATTATATATGATCCTTAATTTTATTATAAATTATACGTTTAATTTTGATTTTTGTATTGGCTTGCAGTTTTATTCCACCCCATATACAGAAGAGAAGATGAGTCGTATTCAACCTCATGATCGTCTACTGTGGACGTACGACGGGCTCATCATTTTTCTTGATATGGTTGAGTTCCGCATAGTAGACGTATTGTTCATAAATTTAGTTGGACTCAGGGGATACCTCAAGGAGTGGATGTTAAAGGGGAAGCACTGACACACCAAAAACCGACTGAGAGGATTAGAGAGAGCAATTGGCCAGCTTAACTGAACCAACATTTTGATATGTGGGAAAATCGTTAAATGAACATCCAATTGTATGACATTAGAGGTGCCGAGGTGCCGAGTACTTGGATAAGTGGCTATCAATCGTGGGCCGAACACCACAATCGAAAATTTTGCACTCCCGTGCACCCGGTGGAGCAAATCGGTGTGCCCGTAGATTATGCATCATTCTGCATTCATGACTCTTATGGTATGCGTTTATTTTATTTTGTGTTTTTTGTGGTTCTTATTTTAAATTTATTTTATCTGATAAATATTTAAATATACAGGCATAAGATATTGTGCAAAAGACAAATCACCCGGAATGGTTGACTCAAGAATGGGCAGCATCACTTGGTGTGATGATACATAAAAAGCTGCGGGACGAATTGGATGATGAGGCGGGCCCTTTACAGGCTCGTCCTAGTCAATTAACACAATAAAGAATGCAGCACGATTATGAAGCGGGTTCTTCACACCAACCAATTAATCTGGGAGTCGAGGACAATGTGATGCCACCAAAAATAGTTCAAGAATTTTTTAGGGGCAAGGAATGAATTAATTTTCAAAATTTATTTATTATTCATTAAACAAAATTTTCGAGTTTCATTTATTATTAATTTCGTTTGAAAATTTTAAATATGTCGAATCTTACTAATTGTTAAAAAACTAAACTATTCCATCTCAAAAATTTCAATAATTTGCGTGGTTCTTACAAATGATTAAAAATGCTACATTTTTTCCCATTTCTTGTTTAGTTTATCCATCTTAAACTGTAATTAGAAGATCAATTCATCTACTTTTTCATATAATTGATGATACATATGTTCATTGAATAATAATCAGGACTCAACGAACATATATATCATCAACTATACGAAAAAGTGGATGAACTGATTTCTGTATTACAATCTAGGAGGGCTAAACTAAATAAGGGACGAGAAAAAGTTTGTGGAAACACACATCAAGAACCTCAGTGTCAGAGATCGTTGTATCCTCTGTGCAACCGCTGATTATAATTTAGGAGTGCTAAACATGACCACTGTCCCCCGTGGTAGCACTGTGTTGGGTTGCATATCCTCTTCCTCTGATATTATAATTACTCCTAACATGGGGAGAATATTTGTGCTGTGGTGATAAAAAAATGTGAGGAGAGCCGCTTATGTATAGTCGAGGCTGCGCTGAAGGTTTCAGGGTCGGAAGGGCACCACACTAAAGACTTCAGCGCAGATTTTAATGAGGATTAACATCTGCACTGAAAACTTCAACACGATGTCAGCACAGCAGGACAATTTAACAACGAATTCTGGCAGAGCACATTGTAAAATTGTACTATCAAAATGTATAAATTTGAACATATTTAGAAATCTCAGCGTACAAAAATTGGAGTGGCTAATCCCAAATACGCGTTTGATATATTTTTATTTTAACCCAACATAGACACAGAGGCACCAACTGCTCCTTGACTTGCGTTCGCGGCGACAAGAGCGAAAGGCAATCAGCCATCTTATTGGTTCAAAAATGGCCTGTTATAGTTGACTTGTGAAATTTCAAATGAATCCAGCCTGGTTTAAGATGAGTACATAATCCCATCCCTTTCTTTACTAAATACAATATTGCACCTTCATCACTATATAAGTGACAACAATCGTCCACTTCAAAATCACTACTACACAAATACTCCACTCCCCCCTATTGCTGTAGTATTTCGAGAGAGGGAAATGGGAACTCCGGGGAGGTTGCGCCAATGGCGCCACCTTGCCTTCGCCGTCGTGTTATGCATGATTGCCAACGAGGCGGCGGCAAATGATCAGCCTTTTGATAATGATGGAGATGAGTCCGGTAAACAACATGATTTGCCATGGCATGGACATTGGCATTATCATCATAGATCGCCGCCGCCGCCTTACATCTATAAATCTCCTCCACCACCAAAGCATTCCCCTCCTCCTCCATATATTTATAAATCTCCACCACCACCACCACCAAAACATTCTCCTCCACCTCCTTATGTATACAAGTCCCCACCACCACCGGCACATTCTCCTCCACCTCCTTATGTGTACAAGTCCCCGCCGCCACCAAAACATTCTCCTCCACCTCCTTATGTGTACAAGTCCCCGCCACCACCAAAACATTCTCCTCCACCTCCATATATATATAAGTCTCCGCCACCACCTAAACATTCTCCTCCGCCTCCCTATATATATAAGTCTCCACCACCACCAAAACATTCTCCTCCACCTCCTTATGTTTACAAGTCACCACCACCACCAAAACATTCACCCCCACCTCCTTATGTCTACAAGTCACCGCCACCGCCAAAACATTCACCCCCACCTCCTTATGTCTACAAGTCACCACCACCGCCAAAACATTCTCCCCCACCTCCCTACGTCTACAAGTCGCCACCACCGCCAAAACATTCACCCCCACCTCCCTACGTCTACAAGTCGCCGCCGCCACCGAAACATTCACCCCCACCTCCTTACGTCTACAAGTCCCCACCACCGCCGAAACATTCTCCTCCTCCTCCATACATTTACAAGTCCCCACCACCACCGAAACATTCTCCTCCTCCTCCTTACGTCTACAAGTCCCCACCACCGCCAAAACATTCACCTCCTCCTCCATACATTTACAAGTCCCCACCACCACCGAAACATTCTCCTCCTCCTCCTTACGTCTATAATTCTCCTCCACCACCGAAACATTCTCCCCCACCGCCCTATCTCTACAAGTCACCACCACCACCTGGACATAACTAAAACTCCTCGCCTCTTCCATTCCTTCCACTGGTTATGCTCGAAACCAAATCCATCTCCATCCCCATTTCTAAGACCATGGTTTCCAGGGAGTATGAAGGGAATAATGTAACGCAAATTCCATTATGTTGATTCAACCGCACCCTTTATCTCGTCGCAGCCATTTTTAAGTTCTTGAATAAATTGGATTGCAAAACTCAAATCTATGACATTGTACTTTGGACTCTTATATTTACTTTCTAAGCAATTTCAAGCGAGTTGCACTCCTCGTGTATTTCATATTTTGTTATTTTGTAATTTGCACTGTCTATTACTCAATGCGAATTGTCCCGGTACAGACTGCAGACCCAGCACTGTCAAAGAGGGTTGGGCTAGTGGTTATGTGAGTGACAATTGCATTCACAGGTCACGAGTTCAAATCCCTCAATAACAATACCTTATAAAAAAGAACTAATTAACACCTATTAACACCTATTTCTAAATATGTGGTTTACGCAAACCTATTTATTTTACTTGTTCATATGAACCTAAAAGTTCAAAATAAAAACACCTATTAACATGTTTTTCCCCTAAAATATTAGAATGACATTTTGTAATTATATCAAACTCATACATAAATTATAAGATAAAATTATCCTCGTTTTCATCTAAATTAATTTAACAAATATTATTTTATAATCTATTATTAGTTTTTAAATATATAATTAAAACAAAATTTTAAATAATTATCGTGTAATAATTTACACAAAATAACATTCCTTTCTAAAAAAATATGAACTAATAGAATAAGCATAAGCGGTACTTAAAAATATAAGACTATATTTGCAAATTCTTGTACTTTTGTAAAAGTATCTTTTTAGGAGAACTTTAAAAAATAATTTATAAAAAAGTTATAAAGTGAGAGCTTTACTGTGACAAAAATTAAAAAAATAGTATTTATTTATATGGGCTAAATTATTGATTGCTATAACAATTGATGATTATTTTGATATTATCAATTTGTTTATTTGGTCAAAATTATCATAAAAGTGAACTTTGAAATAATTTTAAAATTACCACCGTCTTAAACATTCCAAAAGCTACTTAATGGACGTTTTTGACTTTTGGGCTTTTCGGGAATTTTACCCCACCAGGCCAGCGTCAGAAATCAAAATTGCAAACACATAAAAAATAACTTCTATGATTGAAAAACCAAAAGTAACTTTTGAAAAGAACATAGCCTAAACGTTCAAACATGATTTTACAATGCTTCTTTGTAAGTAAAAATAAAAATATTGAAAAAAAAAGTAAAAATATTGTTAAAAGCTCCCAAATGTTGTTTAAATCTACAATATCTAGTGGGTCTCGGCCCACTTCATCGGCCAGCCATGTGACCCACAAAATTGAACATTAGAGACCAGTCACACATGGGACTGGATAGCAGCTGAGTGATGAACCAGCAACAGGTTTCTTCCTTGCGCTGGACATAGACCAGAGAAGAATATGGATTTTCTCCAAAATTGTGTCTTCATGTAGTGATTTTTCTATCCTTCCAAGCTAAATTGCATTTCTGCGTTTCCAGATTTTAACCATATCTTTCGATTGCTGAAATCAAAATCTAACACTGAGGGAGGGAGATCGATACTCGACGTTACACCGTGGAGGAGAAAAACAAGCAAGCTGTGGTTTACCATGATCAATCTACACCCCAAGATGATCATGGCCGCGGTGAATGGACGGAAATGTCGCGTAAGAAGAGGATCCAACGGAGTCCAACACAAAACAGATCGTCATCGGATCTGGTTACGTTGTTCTTTACTAACTTTCCTCCTGGATGGAATTCGATCCGGCTGGGAAAATTCTTCTCGGAATACGGCTTAGTACATGATGTATACATACCGTCGAGAGAAGGACAGAATGTAAAGTGGTTCGGATTTGTGAGATTTGGGAGAATACGTAATCCGGAAAATTTGGTCGCTCGCATGAATGGCCGCCATTTGAGAAATTGTGTCTTGGAGATTAACGTGGCTAAATATGATCGTGATAAATCGAGGGAGTTGGAGAATGGCAACATTGCGGAGAGATATGCAGCCCCCCTGAAGCAAAACAAGCAAAGGGTGGCACCAAAGCAGAGTATACACCCTGTAACACAGCCGACAGCTAATATAAAAGAAGGAGTACCTAAGTCGCCGGTGATCGTTAAACATGCGCCCCTATTGAAGAAGGAAGAAAAATAGGAGAATTTCAGCGCAATGCCATAGGACTCAAATTTGTTAAAATCAACTTTGGTTGCTGAGATGAAAGAGGAAGGAGATGCTGCCTTCCCACTGGTGCAAGCAAAACTACATCATGCTGGATGTCAAGGGGTTCGTGTAAATATGATAACAAAGAGAATTGTCTTATTGCAGAACCTAACAACAGAAGAAAGTGAAAAGATACTGCTCATAGGGAATCGACAACAGAATTCGTTGTTTAACTGGGCGAAGGTATGGAAAGCAGGAAGTGATGTAATGGAGAGATCTATATGGCTCAAAATATATGCCCTCCCTCTACATTGCTGGAATGCTGGATGTTGGAGTTGGCTTGGGTTGAGATATGGTCGTATGTTAGAAGTAGATGAGGATTCCATTCATCGCCGAAGATTTAATGCAATGAGATCTAGTGAGGAAAGAAGAGGAATCCCACCTTCACAAATAAGAGGAGTGAGTGACTTCAACAAGTTTATTCTAGATTCAGAATGGTTGGATCTACCACTACAAATGAGGAAGTTTACATGGTATCAACCAGCTAGCAATTGTTGCAGTAGGCTAGATAGATTTCTCATTTCAGAAAATTGGTTTCAAAGGTGACCTGACCTAAAGTAGATGTCACTAGACAGGAGATACGCAGATCATTGTCCTATAGTGTTCATCAATGAAATGCTGGATTGGGGTCCTAAGCCATTCAAGTCTCTAGACTCCTGGTTTGATCATCCTTTATTTGAAAACTTTGTCACAAATTCATGGAGAGAATTGACTGCAGAAGGAAGTCCAGGTTTTGTATTGGCAGATAAACTTAAACAGCTGAAGTATAAACTCAAAGAGTGGAACAAGGTGACTTTTGGTGACTTAAATATAAAGATGAAGGAGGCAGAGGAGAGGATGACATTTTTGGATCTTAAAATGGAGAGTAGCATTCTATCAGAAGAGGAAAAACTGGAGAGGAAAGAGGTACGAATGGATCTGCTGCGGCTTTCACTAATGAGAGGCATATTAATCCACAAAAAATCAAGGCATAGGTGGTTAAAATTTGGAGATGCAAACACAAAATTCTTCTATAATACTTTGAGGTTATTAGTGGATGGTGGAGATCTGAAGTACCTGTTGTAAAACAGGCTATGCATGATGCGTATAAATCACATTATGCAGAATCTATGAGTAACAGACCTATGATCTCTTGGTCTGTAAATAAAACTGTTTCAATGGAGGAGAATGAGTTTCTAGTGAGAGAGTTCACTGAGGAGGAAGTGTGGGGAGTGATCAGTAGTTGTGGGAGTGGGAAAAGTCCAGGTCCGGATGGATTTAACTTTAAATTCATCAAGAAATTCTGGCATGTGATGAAAGAAGATTCTATGAGATTATTATTGGATTTTTGGAGGAAAGGCAGAATAGTAAAGGGATTAAATGGAACATTGGTCTCATTAACTCCAAAAAAGGACAATCCACAGAATATAAATGACTCCCGTCCTATATCTATGGTTGGATGTGCTTATAAAATCTTGTCTAAGCTCTTAGCACAAAGACTTACTAAAGTATTAGCTGAGTTAATCTCTCACGACCAGATTGGTTTCATACCTAGAAGGTCTATACTAGACAGTGTGGTGGTAGCAAAGGAGGTGATTCATTAAGCTAAAGTAAAGAAAAAGCAGTGTGCTTTACTGAAAGTAAATTTCCAAAAAGCATTTGACAGCATAAATTGGGGATTTTTATGGCATCTGATGGAATCTATGGGATTCTGCCCTTTATGGATGAAATGGATCAATGAGTGTGATACAACAGCTTATATGTCTGTCACTGTTAATGGTCGTTGTTGTGGTGAATTTCATATGAAAAGGGGACTACGTGAAGGGGATTCTTTATCTCCTTTGTTATTTGCTATTGTGTTGGAAGGACTAAACCTGCTGATTGAACAAGCAGTTGATAAAAGGAAACTGAGGGGCTAAAGATTCAATGTTAATGGGTTGTCTGTAACTCATCAGCAGTTTGCTGATAATACACTGCTATCCACTAATGGATCCATGGAAGACTTGCTAAATTACAAGAGAATCTTAAGATTGTTTGAGATTACTTCAAGGCTGAAAGTTAATTTTACAAAAAGCAGGCTGTTTGCTCTAAACATGGAGTAGAACATGGAGGCACAACAGACAAATACCTTGCATTGGAAGATTGATACTATACCTTTTGTCTATCTTGGTGTTATAGTGGGAATGAACCCAAGACGCATTAGATCTTGGAAACCAGTAATTGATGCAGTGCAGAATAAGCTAGCAAGATGGAGAAAGAAACATATTACCCTAACTGGGAGAGTTACACTAATCAAGGCAGTCTTATCTAGCATCCCTGCTTATTATTTCTCACTCTTTAAAGCCCCTAAAGCAGTGATCAGTAAGATAAAAAGTTACAAAGGCAGTTCTTATGGGGAGAAAAAGGAGATGACAATAAACGAATTGCTTGGATTAAATGGAGACTTGTTTGCTACCAAAGAGAAAAAGGTGGATTGGGGGTGAAAGACCTAGAAAAATTCAATCTAGCATTATTGGGCAAATGGTCTAGTAAGCTACTATTAGAAGGAGGAGGATTATGGAAGCAAATAATTGAAAGCAGGTATGGCAATGCTATTCTCAGGAGACAATCTAATATTGTTCAGCAGAATTCTACATGGTGGCAAGATATTCAAAAGGCAGTTCTCTTTAAAAAGTGGTTCTATAATGCTTTTAAGAGAAAAATTGGAGATGGTGCAAATACAGAATTTTGGAATGATCCTTGGTTAAACAATGAGCCTCTATCTACACAGTTCCCAAATATATACTTCTATGCTGGGGACAAAAATGTGAAGATATCTGAAAAGGAATATTTTAACGGCAATACCTAGATATGGATGTGGACATGGACACATCCCTGTTCAAATGAAGCAATTGTTGAATTCCTTGAGCTACCAGAAAGATTATTACAGGCACCAAGCCAAACTTCGTCTACAGATTACTAGACTTGGATAGACCCTACCAGGCAACGATATATCACTAAGGAATTCTACGAACAACAGATGCAGAATACTTGGATAAATGTAGAAGCAAAAGAGGGTGCCCAACTTGCCTGGAACAAAATCCTGCCTCTGAAAATCCCTAGCTTCAATTGGAAAATGCTCCAATGTCGACTACTAACTCTTGATAATTTGCAGCGACGTGGGGTGTTAGTGCAATCTGTCCTATGCCCATTGCGTGGTCTACAATCGGAAACAATTAGTCACCTGTTTCTAGCATGCTCCCATACTGACAAAATATGGAGTAAAGTCACAACCTGGTTACAGATCTGTAGTCCATGGCCTAATGAACCGGTGCAGCACTTACAGCAATTCATGAACATCTCGGCTCCTCCATGGAAAAAACAAATTTGGAATGCTCTATGGCAGCAAATTACGTGGGGAATTTGGAAAATGAGAAACAGCAAGCTGTATGAGAACAAGGAAAGATCAATTGATGCAGCTTTTGATGAAATCAGATTGCAACTTTGGTGGTGCCTCAAAGTAAATATGCTGCTTTTACTTGGAATTTCGTTCGAGGACTGGTGCAGAACGCCTGATTTAGCATTGCATGACGACAATAAATTGAGCTGGGCTACGAAAAATCTGAAGAATTGGAGTAGGTCTCTGATGAGAAACTCGGCGAAGATACGAAAGGAGACGGGGAAGTAATTGTATAAATATGTACTGTAAATTGGTCTAAGTCCTATTATTTGTAAAATAAGGCAGAGGGACTATTATCAATAAAACAAAATCTGACCGGTCAAAAAAAAAATCTAACACTGAATTTAAAGGCGCCTAGACATTCTGAAATACGACTTTCGACCGTGAGGAAATAATGATAAGTGAATCATTATTTTGGAATGTGAAAAATACAAGCTATGACAACTCAACTTACACCCAGAAAGTCAGACATTACCTCTAATTAGAAACTAAGTGTTAATAATTACAAATACAATCCCAATTTCATCTCCACATTTGGACAATTTTCTTCTCTCGCAGGCTCCTTCTCCACATTTTGGTTTTTGACAGTTTGGCCTATGCAGCTCTGCTCCGTCTTGTGAGAGTTTCTCTTCTTCTCCAAACCAAATTTTTGTACAAAAACCTCTATGCTAATTAAATGTTTCTATTCTAGTTGATTGAATGTTTCATGGTTGATTTTTTAATAAAATCAAATTGTATGCAAAAATAGGTTTCATACTAATTTAAAAAAACAAGAATTATACGCTTATATAATTTGATTTTGCATAGTTATGTATGCTTTAAAAACGACGTCGTTTTGTTGTCAAAATTGTTGACTTTTTGGGGTAGAAAATATAAGCCTTCACGTTTCCTCTGCCATCCCCTCTGGAGCACATTTTGTATTGACGTTGTCATAGGACATCTTCACATTTCGAGACACAACTTCCTTCTTCGCAATAGGAAGAAACATAATCTGCTTCGCCCCAAAAAAAACTTTTGACATAAAATGTAATCGTTTTTAAAATATACATAATTATGTTAAATTAGATTATGTGAATGTATCATTTTTACCATAATGTCTTATTGTGAAACAATAAGACATTATGGTAAAAAAAAGTAGGTTTCATAAAAGTTAAAAGTGATTTATAACAAAGACAACTCTAATAAAAAAAATCTGGTCTGGCTATGTCCCACCCCGCGGTCCGCAACCCATAACTAAGACCTTAAAACAAATAACAAAAACTAGTCATGGCCTCCACTCCAAAGGAACAAGACCCATTCATTTACCTTCTATTCATCACGTCCGTTATTGTTTAAGATATCAAACAATTGTGGCATTTGACAAAATTATTTAATTCTCTACCAAACTTTTGAAATATTTGCCCGCAATCAAGATTTTGTGATGAATTTTAATTATGATAATTGACATTTATGATTTAGTTTAAGATTCACATCTTTGAACTATATTTTCGGTAATGTGGCCAAAATTTAAATTCGACACTTATTTTTATGGAGGATTTGGAGTGAAGAATTTAGAAGCCTTCAATCAAGCTATGATAGAGAAATGGGCAAGTAGACTCACACAAGACAGTGATCCAGTATGGAAGCAAGTTTTGAGATCAAGGTATGGAAGCCAAGACAAAATACAGATTGGCAAAATAAGATGACAAAAAAGCAATGCAGGAAGTCAACAGCACAGAGCAAGAGCAAGAAACAGTACGAGACAAGACTCATTTTGGTGGCAGGATCTAAATCAGATATTAAAACATGATCATCATCAGAAATTTTGGAAACTCACAACAGGCGGAGGAGATGCAATATATTTCTGGGAAGAATGGTGGATTGGAGATCAAACACTAGCAACTACCTTTCCGAGATTGTGGAGGAAATCCAGACACAAGCAACAAACTATTTCTCAAATGGCAACATAGAATGAAGGGCAGTGGATCTGGAATTTTGACTGGAAAAGGGACCTAGATGCATTGGAGGAAGAAAGCTTGATGCAACTAAAGGCACTACTGGGCGACCATCAACTGGATGCAGACAAAGACGATCGTTGGACACATGGACAAAAAAGCACAGCATGTTATCAAGTGAAAGAAAGCTACAACTGGATTATGAAAGAAACTATGCCAACCCAATGGACAAATGCTGAACTATCGGAACTGAGACAAATTCAATGCAAAAAAGTGGCACAAAGAATCAACATCTTCACATGGCAGCTGACCCAGAATAGGTTGCCAACACAAAGTAATTTGCAAAGAAGAAAGGTAATTCACGCAGACGCATCAATCATTTGCCATCTTTGCAAACAAGAAAACACATCCGAAAGTGCACATCATCTATTCAAGGAGTGTGAAATCACAAAATAGGTCTGGGAAAAGATCAAGCTATGGCTAAACATTACCTGGACAGAGGAGATGCCATCCATAGAGGATTTCCAGAAAAGCAGACCAAGTGAAATCAATTCGGACACATGGAGATTGTACTGGATAGCTGTTGTTTGGGAGATATGGAATGCGTGAAATCAACACCATTTTGAAGGAAAGCCACCCAATTCAAATGAAATCCTACACAACGTGAAGAAGAAATCATGGATGTGGTTTGTAGCATTTGCCAAACGCGAAACCGCCAAGGAAGAAGTGAAGAAAATTGGGCCATTGGGCCGAGTCAGATTGTGTTGCACTAAGAATACAGTGGACATCAGTCCAAATTTTGTACATATGTAAAGTTTGGTTAAGTTTCAATATAATAGAAAAAAATTGCTTATCAAAAAAAAAATCATTTCAACTTCTAACGGTGTGAATTAACAACTAAAAAAAATAATATAACAATAAAGTTGTAATTAAAAATATCCATATACTTTTGCGGACAAATAAGAGACTAGAATATCAGTGTACGAAATGGGAAGCACTTCCCGATTTACAGTTGACTTGTGTACGTTCTAAACTATTAGACGGTTTCATTTTCGTTCTTAAAAAATTCTACAATTTGTCTTGATTTATTTCATGGCATCAATATATAAACCAATCTTTTCCATCAAACTCACCATTCACTCACCACTTTCCTTCAATCCATTAACATCTCTATAGGAAGAGCAAACGCTGGTAGTGAAATGGGAAATCAGGAGAAATGGCGACAATGGCGCCGCCTTATATGCACGGTAGCACTTTGCACGATTGTAGTTGGAGTTGTGGCAGATGATGAAGAACTTAATAAACATGAGAAGAAACCATACTACTACTCACCGCCTGACTATGCATATACATCCCCACCCCCACTTATATCATGGCCACCACCTTCGTATAATTATAAATCCCCATCTCCTCCACCTCCGTACGTCTATACATCCCCACCACCTCCTTCACCGTCTCCTCCGCCTCCATATATTTATAAGTCTCCCCCACCTCCTTCACCGTCTCCTCCGCCTCCATATATTTATAAGTCTCCCCCACCTCCTTCACCGTCTCCTCCACCTCCATATGTCTATACATCCCCACCACCTCATTCACCACCTCCTCCACCTCCGTATGTTTATAAGTCCCCACCACCTCCTTCACCGTCTCCTCCACCTCCATATGTTTATAAGTCCCCACCACCTCCTTCACCGTCTCCTCCACCACCTTCACCGTCTCCACCACCTCCATATGTGTATAATTCACCACCACCACCTTCACCGTCTCTTCCACCTCCATATGTTTACAAGTCACCGTCACCACCTTCACCGTCTCCTCCACCTCCATATGTTTACAAGTCACCGCCACCACCTTCTCCGTCTCCCCCACCTCCATATGTTTATAAGTCACCACCACCTCCTTCACCCTCTCCCCCTCCTCCATACATTTACAAGTCGCCACCACCACCATCTCCATCTCCCCCACCTCCCTACATTTATAAGTCTCCACCTCCACCATCTCCATCTCCTCCGCCTCCTTACATTTTTAAGTCTCCACCTCCACCATATCCATCTCCTCCACCTCCCTACGTTTATAAGTCCCCACCACCACCTTCTCCATCGCCCCCTCCTCCCTACATCTATAAATCTCCACCACCACCTTCTCCATCTCCCCCTCCTCCATATATCTATAAATCTCCACCACTACCTTCCTCATCTCCCCCTTCTCCATACATCTATAAATCACCACCACCACCCTCCTCACCTTACTAAAAATCCTGGCCTCGACCAATTTATCCAGCATCTTCAGCTCCATTGAACCACAATCACGGGCATGCTTCATGTCTAACTAAGCATGGTCAAAATAGTGGAATTACAAATTTCATATTTTGATTATCATGTTTTCATTCATTTGTAATTTCTTGTATTAAGAAAAAATAAATCATACACTACACTGCTTGAATTATTTTCTAACCTCTTCCTCTTTTTGATGATTCGTCTTTTGATATATTCTTTGTGTAGCGTATGGCTCGCCACAGATCTGGCAAGGAGACACAAGAAATCGTTAGTTGACAGAATACGAAAATACAAATCGAAATATCAACGAAATGTATATATGAATCCTTTTTATATCGAAGCGCGGAAGCGTAGAAACACGATATCCGGTGACAGAACGCCGAAGTAGCAGCTTGGCCGTCAATTTCGGCTCGGTCAACCTCATTGACTCGTCGGAGAACCAGATACCAATCGGTTCAAAAGAACGGAAATGTGATAAGGATCACATATCTGTATAGAACGTTGGATAAAGATCCGTAGAAGGTGGCCGGAAGTCGGTCGGAGTAGTCGGAAACTAGGGTTTCACAGAGAGAGATACGAACGAGAGAGACACAAGTTGAGAGTGACAAAAGTGGACAAAAAATGGTTAAGTGTTGTTTAAATACCACGTCCAGAAGCTTCGATACAGAACGAGGGAAACGGGTCAAAGTGACGAATCAAATATACATAAGTATATAATGAGGTGGGCCGCATGTACTGGGCCAGGAACAGTGAATTAACATTGGGCCGAGATTAATTAAGGAAAAGGTAAGGTATAAAATGGATAAAATGAATAAATGGGTAATAGAGGTAATGGGCCGAACAGTGAAAGGGCCCAAGGCCCAGAATCAAGTAATTCGACTAATGAATCGGTAACCGAGGCTTCCGAGGTCAACTGAGGTATATTCCGAGATTATGAATTTCAACCTCCAGGTTACGCTAAGCGTTACCCGGTTGACAATTCAATTAGGGTCATCACGAACCCGAAGGTTTAGACCCTATTAATTTTACATCATTCGGC
>JAOYMZ010001996.1:0-24743 GCA_025802335.1 Pinguicula primuliflora | reverse complement strand
CAAATGAATTGAGTGTGGAGATGAGAAATGAAAAGAAGGGCTGCAGGATTCCTTTTTTTCTCTCATAATAATCAAAATTGTGCCATTTAGCAAGATGTACAGAAATTCTGTACAAATTCTTTCTGTACACCTAGCATTCTCGAAGATTATATGCTAATAGTAATAGGTCGCTCAAGTCCTTAACCTTATATCTAAGGGGATAGGTTCCTTCAAAATAACACTCAAATCTAAGCCATTGATCTGATTAAGATCTAAGGGATGAGATTTAATTAACTAACAAAAATTCTAAATCTTCTCCTCCTTCCTGTAAACACTTCCTCTCCAAACAATTATGAAGCTTCTCGTCGCTAAATAATTCTTCAACAATTACCGTTCGTCTCCTCGATGAATGAAGTAGACTTCTATCACCTCCGGTGGAAAACTGAATTTTGTCAATTAATCGTGCCTTTTTACCATCTCCAGAGACGGGTTTTAGTTTACGGTTTGTATTCGTTTCCGTAACAAAATGTTGCTTTACCAAAAAAAACAAAACAAAATGTTGCTGATAAAATTGTTGAAAGCCGTAATGTTCCCTTTGTTTTGACTGGAGTATCTTGGATCCTTCTCTTTTTCTTGTTTTTCCACTATCCACATTACATCATTATATAAGCATAGACATTACCTAAATAAGGTAACTCCCGGGATTAAGGTAATCCTGGAAAATTAGGGAGAGGTTTGAGAATATCTCAAATCTCTCCTTATCGCCTAAAATTTTCCTTTCCAGTACTCCCCCTCAAGTTGGATGGTGGAGGGTCCAACACCCAACTTGCTAACAGCTTTATGAAAAGATCGTCAAACAACTTTTTTTGTCAAGATATCAGCTAACTGATCCTCTGAACGCACATAGGGAAGTGCGGTCGTCCCATCTTCCAGTTTTTCCTTTATAAAGTGTCTGTCTATCTCCACTTGTTTCGTCCTGTCATGTTGCACCGAATTTTCTGAGATCTGAACAGCAGCACGATTATCACATCTCAGGGGGCATGCTTGTTCATCAATTTTCTTAACTACAATATCTCAGCCACGCCTCTGGCTATACCTCGAAATTCTACTTCGACACTCGATAGGGCCACTACCCTCTGCTTCTTGTTTTTTCATGCAACGAGATTCCCACCAATGAATGTGAAATATCCTGAGGTT
The DNA here is from genome assembly GCA_025802335.1 of Pinguicula primuliflora. NCBI lineage: Eukaryota > Viridiplantae > Streptophyta > Magnoliopsida > Lamiales > Lentibulariaceae > Pinguicula > Pinguicula primuliflora. The sequence goes on along the minus strand of JAOYMZ010001996.1, from coordinate 23,567 downwards.
GACTTGCAGTCTACAGGGTTTCCAGCCGAGTCAGCATCAGTGTATGCTTCCATCATCAGATGTCCATTATTCCTGAATATCACCGCAGTGTCTGTAGTTCCTTTCAAGTATCGAAAAATCTTTTTTACCGGCTCCCAATGATCCCTTTGAGGATTTTGCATGAATTGACTGACAATGCTCACAGCAGATGCAATGTCTGGTCTAGTGTGTGACAGATATATTAACTTCCAAACGAGATGCTTGTATTGTTTCTGATCAACAGGCTCGGCCCTATCCACTATTTCGAGTCCATGGTTCGGCATCATAGGTGAATCAGTTGGCTTGCATCTACGAGATCTGTTTCGGCTAACAGATCAAGACTGTACTTCCGTTGACAAATATAAATTCCGCCCTTGGATCGCAGTACCTCAATCTCCAGAAAGTATTTGAGGGCACCCAAGTCTTTTATCTTGAATTCCTGGAATAATTTCATCTTCAAGTTTGCTATTTCTTCTTCATCATCTCCGGTGATCACCATATCATCCACATAAATGATCAGACATGTGATGCCTTGCGGTCTCCTCTTCAAGAAAAGCGTGTGGTCGGAGTTACTTTGGTGAAATCCATATTGCCGCATGGCTAGTGTGAATCGTCCAAACCAGGCCCTCGGAGATTATTTCAGTCCATAGAGCACTTTCCCCAATCTGCATCCTTCATTGGGTCGAAATGGGTGTGAGAATCCGATATACACTTCCTCCTCTAGGTCTCCATGAAGAAAGACATTATTCACGTCAAATTAGCGAAGTGGCTAGTCTCTGTTAGCTGCAGTAGAAAACACCACTCGAATAGTATCAATTTTGGCTACCGATGAGAAAGTCTCTGAGTAGTCGATCTCTTAGGTCTGGGTGTATTCCTTAGCCACTAATCTTGCTTTAAACTGCTCTATTGTTCCATCAGCCTTTCTCTTTATGGTATAAATCTACTTGCACTCGACAGGATGCTTGCCATCCGATATTTTACACATCTCCCAAGTATGATTCTTTTTCAGAGCATTCATTTCAGTTTCCAATGCTCTCCTCCATTCAGATATGCCCAGGGCTTCTTCCACACTTTTAGGTAACTCTTCTTGATACAAAGCCATGGTGAATGCTTTGGCAGCCATAGTGTAGCTCCCTCTGGACAGATTAGCCACTGGATATCGCTTGGACCCAGGGACATCGTCAGCAATATATCTCCGAGCTGCCACTCCCCTAGTTGATCTTTCAGGTAGCACACGGCCCCGTTGAGAATCTGCATGATCATTAGAGACAGGTATAGAATCTTGAATGAAAGTCACAGTATGAGGATTGACCGAGATATCCGGAGGAGGGGTCGAAGTCACTTTGGGGCTTCCAGACTGTATTATGTCCAGCAGTAATGATGAGGCTAGGGATGTGACATGTGATGGTGGTTCCGAGGACATGGGTGACTCTTTCTAAGGTTTCTCCATGACAGGGGCAAGCTTATCCAGTCTAGTGGATCACGTACTGTCTCCCCATGACCATTAGACGGAGAAGTACTGTTGAAATAGAATTCTTTCTCAACGAAGTCACATTGAACTGTAGTAAACAACCTTTTCATCATCGGATCATAACACCGATATCCTTTCTGACATACTCCATATCCAACAAACACACACTTCAGGGAGCAAGGATCAAAGGTCGTACGATGCACCTTCGGAATATGAACAAAGATAGAGCATCCAAACACACGAGGATTTAGAGTGAGATAAGGGGGTACCTTAGTATAGGACGATAGGGCCTGGAGAGGTGTGGCAAGCCCCAGGACATTAGTGGCAAGACGATTAGCAAGGTATGTTGCGGTGGTCACTGCTTCAGGCCAATAGATGGACAGAACACCTAACTCTAGCATGAGAGCCCGAGTAATCTCAAGTAAGAATCTATTCTTCCTTTCTGCTACCCCATTTTGTTCCGGGCTATAGGGAAATATAGTCTGATGAATCAGTCCCTTATCTGAGCAAAAAGATGACATCTTGGAGTTCACAAACTCTCCCCCATTATCTGATCATAGGACCTTAATAGGCATACCAAACTGTGTAGCAATCATGTGATAGAACTCAATAAACTTAGTCACAACATTCGACTTATTCTTCAAAAAATATATCTACATCATACGAGGGCAATCATCAATAAATAAAAACAAAATACTTTAATCCACAACCTCCAGTAACCGGGGCAGGACCCCAAACATCAGAATGAATAATATTCAAAGGTTTTTCAGCACAGGATAGGCTACGTGCAAAAGATGCTCGATGCGCCTTAGTCCGAAGACACGATTCACAAGAAATAGGAAAACTAGACAAATTCGGGAACAATTTTTTAAGATAGCTATCAGAAGGATGACCTAAGCACTGGTGTCACAACCAGCTTTTCTGGGATGCATTACTACGAATGGAGAGTGACTTTGATAGCGCAACAACTTCGTCGACGTAATACAGTCCAGACTGTTCAGTGCCACATCCAAGAATCTCCTTCGTCCGGATATACCGCAACACACAAAATGATGGATACATTAATACGACACAATTCAATTCTTTCGTCACATGACTGATCGATAATAGCTTATGCGACAAGGCAAGAACATATAAGCAGTTTGATAGTTTGAGATTTGAGGTTATCTCAACTATTTTTGCACCCTTAACCGGTAGTAACTTTCCATTAGCTGTCTGAATACCCTTCTCTGTAGGACCCTGTTGCTCACAAAAGTCATTAATATCATAGGAAACAGTATCAGTAGCACCACAGTCAAATATCCACTGTTGATTTTTCTCTTTACACTTGTCAGAACATGAATTTAATATCTTCATATCCGAACTTTCAGTATTCCCGTGTCCGAATACTTGAGGAAAGAATTTAGCATTAATAATGGATGAGGGGCACGAGGGTAATTCCCCCCCCCCCCTTGCATTTATACTTGCTATTGTCGCTCCTCGATTTCTCACACAGACTTCTCGCGTCTGTTCATTTGTTCTACCTCGCTCACTTTCGCAGCCCTCGTTGCTCACCGTATATTCATCGTGGTTTCCATCGGTGTTTGCTCGCTCGAGGATGGGCTACCGCTCCCGACACTCAGTGCAGCGAAACCATGCTCATTATCATCGCTTCTGTCAATTCCTTCGCTCACCACTACAGTACCGCGGTATAGTCTGTCGTTCCTCCGATTCGCTGGATTCAGGGGGTGATTCGCCGGATAGCCTACGTTTCGGTAACATTCTCTCTTAATATGCCCTAATCTTCCACACTCATTGCATCTCTGCCGGAATGATGAATTGGTTGCTGAATTGGCCCCTTTTGACCGACAACCACCCTAGAATTGGTTGTTACCGGGGCGGCGATGCGGATACGACAATTCTGCAGACTCAGGTCAGCCTGTCTGGGTCCCCAGGTCGGTATGTACGGGTTGGGCTCTTCTCAACCCGCTGAAATTCTCCTTGCCCGGATTTGGAGTCGACCCGTGGAGCACCGTTTCTAGATGGATCACAATTGGGTCTGATGATGAATTCAGGTTTTGGGTTGTTTGAGTGATAAGGCCAGAGTCCAAACCTACGTTCTGAGGCCCATTTTCAGAGTTTGCCGTCGGTGAGAGAATCTCCCGACGTGCAGCTTCAACTTGTAAGTGTTGGGAGTTTTGGGCTCATGCCCAATCCAAGTTGAAGCCCGTTTCATATAAGCCTATCTTAAAGCAAAAAAGGGAGCACTTCTACTTCTTTCTATTTTTTACATCATATACACGCACTCACTATCCCGAAAATATATAGGCCGAATGATGATTGTCGGAGCAAACTGTTTTGGGCTGGGATATTGAAATTGAGCCCAAAACTGAATTATTTCTTTAAATGCCAAATTAGGCCTTGGAAGCCCACTTCTATTTGCAGCCCCTTGGAATTCTTTAAGCCCTCCTACATTTACCCCAAACTAGGGTTACGAGAGATTATCTTTTCCACTCTAATCACTCGGCCGTTGAGCCATTTCTCTCTCGGCCGTTGAGCCATACTCTCTCTCGGCTTCTCTTCCGATTACTCTCTGAATTGATCTCTCTTTGAATTGCAAGCTACTGTTATAGAGAGAACTCTCTCTAGTCCATCTCCGGCGATCTCTTGTGGCTAGTTGTGGTGTTTACGGCTAGATTTGGCATTGTCCCTCGAATTTGCTCTGTTCTGACGGCCTCTTCGAAGATCTACATACTACACACAAATCTAGGCTTTAGTTCAAGAATCGAGATTTACACATCTGCAATTGCTATTATTTAGTTCTGATTTTGGACAAACTGATGAGTTTCATTCTTTGACTTGTAGATCCAGCGATTATCGGTCCCACAGTAAGGTTGCATATGCTTCATTTACTCCGGGAAGTGGCTTTCCCTTTAGTATATCCCTCACAATGGGATCGAATACCTTATCCAGTCTTGACAAAAATGTGAACAATCGGTCATCCGATTTTATTCTGTTATATTCAACAATGTCTTCTTCATGCTTCATCGGATTTGGCCTTCTCCGGTCGATTTCCATTCATAAACTGTTCGATAGGCTATAGTACTCCTCCAATCTAGATTGATTCTGCACCAACCTCTCGGCCTTTGTCTTCAAGTCGAAGATTTGTAGGCTGACTTTCCCGGCTTTGAATGTTCTGGCCATTGTTCTCCATAGTAATTCTGATGTCGGAAAATGAATGTATTGCCGGACAATACTTCGTTCCATATTATTTGTCAACCATGAGAAGACTTGTAAGTCTTTTTTCCACCATGCCTTATACCCGGGATCATTCACCGCCGGAGGTTTTTCGATAAGGAACTCATAGCGATCTCAGCCCCCGATCGCTACGTCCATCAGTCGAGCCCACAATACATAGTCATTGTTATTGAGTTCGACTTCAATTCTCGCATCGGGTTGATTACTATCGGAAGAGGATGCTCCAGATTGCTTTTCCATGATTGTTGCAATCTGTTAGGAGAGAGCCTTGGTGGCTTCTTCGATTGCCACTGGTTCCCCCATATTTCACGGTCAAAATATTCGTCAGATTGACGCCGCGGTAAATGACGAGATCTGAAGGGTCAAAACCCCAGCTCCAATACCATAATGAATTGTAGTGATTTGAGAGCCACGAGATTTTACGTGGTTCAGATTGAATTCCTACTATACGGGAAGATCTTGGATCTTTCTCTTTTTCATGTTTTTCCACTATTCACATTACATTACTCTATAGGCATAGACATTACATAAACAAAGTAACTTCCAAGATTAAGGTAATTCCCGAAAATTAGGGTGAGATTTGAGGATATCTTAAATCTCTTCTTATCCCCTAAATCTTTCCTTTCCAACAAGTATCTCTTGCCCCTTCTACGTGAGTCCACATGAAAGAACTTCACAAGAAAATCATTGTGAGTGAGCGCAACCTTGGCCATTTTGTCTGCTTGGACATTCCCTTCTTGTGGAATGAATGAGAGTCTCACAATTTGGAGCTCTCTGGTCAGTTTTCTGATGGCCTTGAGTATGAAGGGTCTATTGTTGTTTTCGCTAGGCTCATTGAACATTTGTACTGCCTCCTTGCAGTTTGTGAAGACATGTAGATTGCTAAATTCATTTTCGACTGCAATATTTATCCCATGCCATATGCTTTATAGTTCACCAATGAGGGGCACACATCTACCAATATAGGTTTTGAAGCCACTCTCAACTTTTTTGATGACTTACAAATTGGTATGATAGGTGATTCAAAATTCTCTCAGGCACGATTACCAATGCATCATCTCCGACCAACTCCCGTCTAAACTCCGGCCAAAAGACAAAATACAGCTCCTGTACGCAAATGATAAGTACTCCCTCGGCGCATTGAGTGGCGGAAACTGTCGATTCCGATCCCAATTCTGCAGACATCGCAAATAGTGGAGCGGAAGCGAAACTCACCGTGTCGCATTGAGTGGCGGAAGTCCGAATTTCCGGTCCCAATTCTGTGTCCGCGAGGTACAAGTACACGAAAGCTGATGGCCGTCGAGCCAAACGGCGTATCACCAATAATGGTAGAAGCTGAAGTAAACAAGAACACTAAAGATGGAGACGAGAGTGTGGCGGCAAACGCCGAAATACCAAACACCCAGGAACCAGACGAAAATTGGATTCCAGGTCGAAATCGAAGACAGAAAAGAGCAGAAAAAAACCCATCCACCCAAACCATAAACCAGACTCGACCTATCCCCAACAAAAAACTCCCGGCCTTCGTTGAAAAAATACGGTCGACTACGACCTCGTTCTTTATTACTAACTTTCCGCAGGATTGGACGGAACCTGATATGTGGGCATTCTTCAAACAGCATGGCCAACTACGCGATGTCTACGCTCCTCAAAGGCTGCAAATCCAAGGACGCAGGTATGGCTTTATTCAGTTTGATAAATCTTTGGATGCAGAAATGTTACTGCAGGCTATGAAGGGTTGCTCAATGGGGACTTCAACGTTGCAAATAAGCCCCGCCCGTAACGCTGGAATCCAACTCAAAATTGATGGACAGAGAAGGAAAACTATGCAACTACGCCAAGATACGCCACCAATCATCCAAGAGACAGTGGAAACAGTGGAATTTACACCAGATCCGGGTGACAATGTATGGCTCGAAAAATGCTTAGTGGGACAACCAGCTCCAATACTGGATCTGAACACCATGAACAGGATTCTGGAGGAAAATGGGTACCAGAAGGGATCTGTGGTCCGTCTAGAGGGAGGGGAGATTTTGATCAAGTTAATCTCTGTTGAAAATAAAGTGAAGCTGACAGGAGATGAAGGCACACAGAAAATGCTATGTGTCTCCAACCTGAGGCCATGGAAGGTGGTAAAAGGAAAGCTCGTGCGACCCATATGGATCCGCATTACAGGCACCCCTCTTCATTGCTGGTGTGATAACTTCTTGAGGGAGGTAGTGACTACGATGGGAGATATTATACAAATTGACAGCAAGACCTCAGATAAAACAGAAATGCAGTTTGGCAGAATACAATTGCTAACTCATTCTGCTGAATATGTTAGCAAACAGTTACATATTAAGTCGGGAGAAGGAAGTTTTGATATCTGGTCCTTTAAATGCGAACAAATCAAATGGGAGAAAGCAATGGAGAGTAATTGCGGATAAACGAACAGAGATCAGGGAAGAGGCGTGGCCTGAGTTGGTTTTGGAGAATAACATAAAGGGGAAAGAGATCATTCAGAATCAGAAGGTTATTGTCAACACGAATGCTCAGGTGCAGAATGTAGTAAACACTACAAGTAGTTCAGGGAAGCATTCACCAGGGAAGGACTTAGCCAGGGACAACAGGAATGACAGGACAGAGATAACAGCGAGGGAAGAAACTATAGAAAAAGAGGATACTTCGCTAGAACAAATCAGCTTGGATGAAAGGACTACCAGCGAGTTAAACACACCAGTTATGGAAGTAAACCTCAACGAGGATGACAACCTAGTGAAAGTGATTCAAGAGGAAATTAATCCAAACAAACAAAATGATGCATCAGAGGAAATGAATGTGAGTAGGTGCAAGGAAATAAATACAGCAGAGAGAAGAAAGGTTCTTAAAGTGAGGCAGACAGGAGGCTTTATTACATTACTGGTCAACCAACACCATAAAAAGCAGGATGCCAACATCATAAGATCCTTGGATTATTCAAATGCGACCGAAGATGGTACAGAAGGGGTAAAGGGACCGGACAAACAGCTACCTATTATGTTTGATTCTCCTAAAACGCCACAGCTAAGTCCAGATCCATTCAACCTCAAATATTTTATCAATCAGACTCCTAACTCTCTAGCAAGAATGAGTAAAGGAATCTTCACTGAGGAGAGATCACCGGAAGAAAGGCTTAAGATGCACACAAAAAAGATTCAACGTCAATGGGAAAGCAAAACCAGTACCAAAAGATTAGCTTAGTCGAAAATCTGGAGATACCACTACTTAACTTAGAGGTGGAAACCAGCTTGGGTTCAGATAACATCAATGCTGATCAACAAGTAGGGACAAACGAGGAAGAAGCAAATTCGAGAGTAGATGAAAAGAAAACATGGGAAATGGCTCAGGAACTGGGAATTTCGACAGAGGATGGAATAGATAAGCATATTGAGAGGCTGACAACAATTGATGAACAAGCAAGGCAGAGCTTCCAAGATCAACAAGAACCTGCGACAAGGTTAATCCAGTAATGCATATATTATCCCTCAACGTGTGTGGATTAGGTACAACGAACAAGCGTTTGGCAATAAGAGAACTGGTGAAAAGGAACAGGGCGAGCTTTCTGCGCATTCAAGAAACAAAATTAGAACTAATAAGCAGAAGAAAGGTGAGAAGTTTATGGCCAGATGATAATTTCGATTGGCTGCACAGAGATTCAGAAGGAAATTCTGGTGGCATACTGAGTGTTTGGAGTAGGGACATGTTTAACTTAGTATCTACAAGTACAGAAGATGGATATCTAGCTGCGCGTGGACTCTGGGGACCACAAAAAATGGATGCACTGATTATAAACATCTACTCTGCTAACACTGTTGCAGAAAAGAGGGTGTTAAGGGGCAGATTATTGAATGCAATTACAAGTTATGGCCTGGAACATTATTGTTTGGTAAGGGATTTCAACTCCATCAGATGTCTGGATGAAAGAATCAGCTTGGCTCCCGCATCAGTGAGAGACATGATGGAATTCAATGAATTCATAGCCACTGGAAACTTAAATGATCTACCACTTCAGCGAAGAAGCTACACATACTACAACTCTAGAGGTTCATGTTGTAGTAGACTAGATAGATTTCTCTTATCTGATAGCTGGTTGACCACTTGGCAGGATCTATATCAACATGGTCTACACAGGAACATATCCGACCACTGTCCAGTGCTGCTGAAAACAGAATCATTAGACTGGGGTCCTAAGGCCTTCTCTTCACTAAACAGCTGGCAGGAACACAAAGATTTTGTCCCACTGGTAAAGGAAAACTGGAATGCAAACTGCCTACCAGGAAGGAAAGGATTCGTGCTGCATCATAAACTGAGATTGCTGAGAAATGGCATCAAAGTATGGAACAAAGAGAGTTATGGAGCTGTGCAGAAAAACATGGAAAAAATACAAGCAGAAATAACTCGGATTGATTTACTAGCAGAACAAAGATCCTTAACAGCAGAGGAAGCAGCAGACAGGAGATCTGCCTGCTTGGAACTGAAAAAAGAACGCAGATCCTATGATAAGCTGCTCTTTCAAAAATCAAGGACAAAATGGATAAGAGAAGATGATGCAAATACAAGTTACTTTCATGCTAAAATCAGCGCAAATAGAGCAAGAAACTGTATCAGAGGTTTAATGGTAAATGAGGAGTGACTGGAAGGTGTCCAGGAAGTGAAGGGAGTTGTTGCAGAACATTTCACGCAGCTATTTGCTTCGGATGATCAGCTAAGGCCTACACTCGATTTCATATCACAAAATCAGATATCTGAGGAGGAAAATCAAATGCTAACTTCACCATTTGAAGAGGATGAGATCCAAAGAGCAGTGTAGAGTTGTGAACCATCCAAGAGCCCGGGAGCCGATGGATTCAACTTCTTCTTCATCCAAAAGAACTGGGAGATAGTGAAGAAAGAATTTATTGCGTTCGTACAGGAATTCCAGCAGGAAGGTAGACTGTCCAAGGGTTTAGCAGCAACAGTTATCACATTGGCTCCAAAGGTTACAAATCTAACAAAGATTGAACATTTCAGGCCTATCTCCTTGATAGGGTGTGCATACAAAATATTATCTAAATTGCTGGCTGCCAGAATGAGTAGGGTGATTTGCAAGGTGATATCACAGAATCAGACTGGGTTCCTCAGGGGAAGACAAATACTAGATGGAGTACTAGTTGCTAATGAGACAATCCATACATACAAGAGAAATAAAAAGCCACTATTGCTCTTTAAGGTGGATTTCCAGAGGGCTTTCGACTCAGTGGAATGGCCATTTCTGTATGACATGCTGTCAAAGATGGGGTTCTGCCAAAAATGGATTGGGTGGATGAAAGAAGTAATTGTTAGCGCCTATGCAACAGTTCGGATAAATGGAAGCAGCACGAGTTCCTTCAAGCTCAATAGAGGCTTGAGGCAGGGGGACTCTCTCAGCCCCCTACTATTTTTGCTAGTAATAGAAGGATTGCATATACTGTTGGAAAAAGCTGAAGACAGAGGGTGGATAAAAGGGGCTGCAGTTGGAGGAATGGAAGTTACACATTTGCAATATGCAGACGACACACTCATTATATTAGATGGCAGTGAGGAAACGGTTATAGCAGCAAGGAGAATTCTGCAAATCTTCCAAATGATAAGCGGTCTGGCTATAAACTATGGGAAAAGCCAGCTATATGGAATTAACGTGGGGAACGCCCAAATGGAGTGCTATGCAGAGCTACTAAGATGCAGCAAAGGCAATCTCCCATTCTTATACTTGGGACTGCCAATTGGTGACAATTCGGGAAGGCAGAAGATGCGAAAAAACTTGTTGTAAAGTATGGAAAAGAGACTGAGCAAATGGGAACAGAGACACCTTACATTGGCAGGTAGAATTACTCTTGCAAAATCTATACTAACCAGCTTAACTATCTATTTTTTGTCTGTCTTTAAAGCTCCTAAGCAGGTGTTGAAGAAAATGAAGCAAATCATCGCTGGATTCATCTGGGGTAAGTCAGATCAGCACAAGCAACCAATACACTGGCTGAAGTGGTCAATCCTATGCCTGGACAAGCAATTGGGTGGTTTAGGAATCAAGGATCTTCCAGCAATGAATGCAGTGCTCTTAGCTAAGTGGATATGGAGATGGAGGCAGGATCCGAATAGTTTGTGGTGTAGAGTAATCTCCGGAAAATACATGAGGAGCACAGGTCATTTGTCCGACTTAGGCCTGATAACTGCTCCCCAAAATGCATCAAGGGTGTGGACTGATATCTGGGAGAATATATCCAACAGTGACTGGTATGCGTCACATGAAAAATACTGCTCAAAGTCGGAGATTCAGTGTTGTTCTGGAATTCTAACTGGACAGGAGAAAGACCCTTGTCACTCTTATTTCAGGATTTGTACCGTCTTTCATCAGCTAAAGATGCTTTGGTTATAGAATGTTATGATGAAGATGGGGAAAGCATTCAATGGAATTTGGCATTTCGCAGATCACTAAGACAATGGGAGGAAGACCGTGTGGATGAACTCAAATCGAAAATCTCAAATTACCGGCTAGAGCACCACACGCAAGATAGACTCCTTTGGACTGGTTCAACATCAGGAGACTATACAACAAAATCAGCGTATGCCATATGTAGAACATACCAAACAGAGGCGCACATTCAACATCCAGAAGCTGCTGCTGCCTGGGGGACAGTGGCACCAAAAAGGGTGCAGGTGTTTGCATGGAGAGTGCTGCATAAAAGGATCCAGACTGTTGACAACCTAGTAAGGAGAGGGATCAACTTTTCACTTGCAGAAAGGAGATGCATATGGTGTGCTAAGCAAGAAGAGACCATGGCGCACTTGTTTTTCGGTTGTGAGCATGCCCAGGAAATCTGGAGCATCGTGTATGACTAGTTTCAGTTGAAAAAACCAGAAGACTCCGAACCCATGCAGCACTTAACCAGTCATATGAATATACTGAGGGGACGACTCGGAAAGGAGACATGGAAGGCCATATGGCAATCTACGTTGTGGTACATATGGAAAGAGCGAAACGGAGTTAGATTCGACACCGAAGGAATCATGGATGTTGGGGAATCTATCAAGTTATCCTCCTGGTTATGGTTAGACGCATATGGCCTCAAACCAGACTGGGCTACACTCACGGATTGGATGATACAACCAGCTCTAGTGTGTGGCCTAAACCATGCCTTCAAACCTCCATGAAAGACTCTGAACATTCGAGATGATCGAACAACCAAGTAGAATATATCTGGTTCGACAGAACCAGATAAGTAGTATGTACTTATGTTTGTAATTATAGGTTGTAACATTGCGACTTGTTTGAATGAAATCTCTTTCTTATAAAAAAAACATATTCCTCTAAAATCTTGGAAATGCCCACAAATTGTTGCTCTCTGGTCATTTTTTGTCGCTACTGCATCAACAAAGAGGTGAAATTGAGGCTGACACACATACATTAATTTTTCAGAAGGCATAGGATCCATCACCTACTACCGCAATTCAAACCATTAATACAAAGGTTAAATATAAGAGATCAAAAACCTCATACCCTAACGAAATTCTGATGACTTTGTCGTAAGAAATTTTGAAAATCCTTTTCTTTAGGGTTAAATATTGATTTATTAGGGTATTCTAAATTTACAACCACTCTGTAGCATGTAACTTTTGAAAGTATTTATTGATGGTTCTAATTGCAACAGTAAATGTGACAATAACCCAACATTATTATCATTTTGATAGGCCAATAATCCGACATTATATTTTTCCGGATAATAGTATCCACAGGGAGAAAATTAACATGGCATAGATTTAAGTAATTTTTAAAAGGATTGCAAGAAATTAAAAAGGCATTATTCGAGGATATTCTCAAATAGTACATTCCTGCTTGCCATACCAGCACTAAATTACAAATGATTTTTTCTTTAAAATTTCCAAATGAATTGGAGATATGCAGATGCTGGTCAATTCGATCGGAGTCAGCAGTGGAATCTACGCGCCACCCCTGTCCAGTTCAGAAACTTCCCTGTCCCTGTTTGCTCGTGTTTGTCCAGTTCAAAACAGCATTCCTTTCCCTGCTTCAGACGTCTCGTCTCATCTGTCGTCTTAAGCTCCAACGACTTTCTGATCCTTCTGTTTCTCCTTTTTCTTGTTCGCCTTCTTCGTTTCATCAGTTGCTCTGTTCATTTCTGGTTCAAGCTCAATTCTATCAAACACAGGTTTAGGCTGAGCAGTAATGTGGCCTTGCTGCAGACCTCCCCACCTTGTATCACTCTGCATTAGAAGTAGAACAACGAATCATCATTAATGATTAGTGTTCGAGAAAGCGCTAGCGGAAGGCGACGTCTTCTCGAACAGAGTTCATGAACGAACCCAGTGCACGAAATAGAGCAAATGGGGGAGCAAATGGGGGAGGAGATACCCAAGATACAGCATTGAATTGATCCTCAGAGAAGCCAAGCTGGGTGTATATTTTCAAAGATAGATTTGGAGTAACCGGAGATAATGCAACGGAGATGATTCTCATTGCTTCCAGCACGATCACGAGGTCCTATTTTGATGACAAAAGAAGCCAACAGGAAACTCCAGATGAATGCAGAAAAGTTAAGACGAATGTCGAGAAAAATAATTCGACAGAGAGAAGGATACCTTGGATGCAGTTTCAAAACCACTATCCCCTTGCTTGAAAAGAGACCATGGAGCTTTTTCATCAATGTAGACGTTTCCTGCATTGCCGATCTCGAGCACAGCCGCGCAAGCCGATGAAAGTTCAAGGTTTTCATAGTGGAATCTGGCTTTGTCGACCTACAATTCAGGAGTTGGCATAGCTTACACCGGTTTCTAGACACAAATTTTCAGGTCCAGAATGTTAGGTCCAGAATGTTAGGTCCAGATTAATGATATTAGGTCCACTATCTGAGTATCCGAGTGTTGTGAATCAACGATCCCGATTAAAATTCTGGACCTAATATTATTAATCTAGACTTAACATTCTGTACCATAAAATTTCTCTCTAGATTTTAGAAGCATGTGTACAAGCTCCAAATGCTCCAAAACATGAGAAGATTTCGAAGTTCCAGCAGCTTCATTGAAACAGTCAATAAAAGTTGAATTTCAGAGGCGGAGTTTACCAGTTTCCCCACTGTATCTTTGAAAGCATTCCTTTCAGCCGCGACAGTTGAAGCAACCATGATGGTTGATTGACAGTTCTTTCTAAGAAGTCCAAGAGTACGATTAAGAAGATTTCCTGAAGGGAAGGTCAGGGTTAGACTCCTGCAGAGAGTAATCTGATAATGTGAGGTCAATACAGAAGAGTAAAACATAATAACCATCTTCATGGTCTGGTACAAGTCCTATCGGCTGTGACTTCTAGATGTAGATGCATGTAAGACTTAGCAGTTAGCAGTACTCCGGGCATCGAATCAAAGATCTTATAAGTTGTGTGTTACGATCCCTAGGACCGACAAGTAGAAACGAGGATAGTAAACATAACACTACAATTCATTTCCTTCCATTCCATTTTCAAGGTTTACAATGACCCTATTTATAGCCACTAACAAGGACCTTTAACCAATTACACAAATACAAAAGGACTAATATATCATATATGTGTTTGTATCATTGCGTCTTCCCAAAAGTTCAACAATCAAAATTCAAACTTAGAAGTTAGAGTGCAATGTGATGGCAAGATGATATGCGTCCTCTCCGGAGGTTCTACAACCATTCACATAAAATTGCACTCTAGCTACTCTTTGTAGTGTCCGGTTCACAATCCGTCACCAGGCCAAAATTTATCCAGGATAACAAAAGAAAAAATTTGGCAAACTGAAGACGAAACTTCTATTAAAATATCAGTTAACAAGAAACAGTCTGTTGATCAGCCAAATGCATCCATAATAATTTTAAATCAACAGGTGATACAGCAGAACTATTTCAGCAACGAAAGAAACATGCATATCTTCAAGAACATCTTATGCAAAATCATTCAACAAGAAAACTTTGCAAGTCTTCCTAACGGAAACCATGATTACGTTCCCAACACCTAATTAAGAGTTCGCTAACAAAAGTGGACAAGAAGCAATATGGGTTACTTGAGAAGCTGTATAGTTAACAGTAAGTACCTATAGTATTTGCAAGATGTGCATTGATGATATTGATGAAACGGTCCTCTGAGTAGTCCCCATCACTACCAAATTCCACCTCCTTAAGGAAAAAGTACCTCACGGCATCAGGTCCAAATCTGTGCACCAAATCAGTGGGTTCGAGGGTGTTTCCCAGTGACTTTCCCATTTTCAAGCCGTCCTATAAAAGGCATTTCATATATCAAATTAAAACACATGAAAACAATGGAATCCATTCTCAATTATTTGCTGTATGGACGGAAAAAGTTCATCTTTCTGCCAAGACAACTTTTTTCAGATAAGTTTTTGCAAAGAAACATCTGAATTGTGAAGTTGGCAAATGAGATGAATAAATGTTTGTTGATGGTGGTGGTGGTAGTGATCGGTTGGATGGAGGCTGTGGGGGGCAGATAAGCGAAAATCTCAGGTTTGAACCATTAATCTAGAGGGACTTAAACATCCCTACAACGCTAGACCAAGGAGCACATGTAGTGGTTAATATATGCAAACAGAACTATGCAGCCAGGTACAAGAAATACTTTCTCAGTTTATAATTACAATGTATTATATGGTCTCCTAACACTTGGCAAAACCACTTTCATTGAGCGACCTTTAAAGTAGTCATGGTTATTGCAATAAATATTAAAAGAGTATAATATTTCATTCAGTGTGGATAGGTAAATAAACAGTACGGTACCATCGACCCATATAACTAAGTACCTTTGTTAAAAAGCCATGACCGAAAACCTTCTTTGGTGGGCTCAATCCAGCAGATAGCAGCATAGCTGGCCAATAAACTGCATGAAAGCGTAATATGTCCTGCATGATTATTGGTAAAGCCAACGTGAATTCAGGCGATTAAAAGGTTAATCAGGAAACACAAATCATATAGCTTTTCTAGGTCATTTTTTTTAATTCCATACAGAGCTTATGAAGAGATACAACACTGCGGTAAAAGATGGATAGTGATACGAGCTCTTTCATAAAAGCGAGTAAATCAATACCTTCCCAATCAAGTGTAGTGATGCAGGCCAACCAGAAGAAATAGCAGTCTGCAAATCAGGTTGCTTATCCTCCAGAAGAGCTGATATGTATCTGTTCACGTGCAAATTGTAAAAAAGAAAAAAGAAAAAAGAAAAAAGAGTAAAGATATTGACCGTGTCAATAAGCAGTAATAGGAAAAAGAATGTGAGTTGAGTAACAGAATCACAACTTTATCCTGCGTGGTTAATGGGATTATAGATCATATCTGCAATTTATTAACTTTGAATATAATCAGAATCTAAAGAAAGTTTGGCTCATTACAAATTTAAATTGAAAGTTATATAAACTAGGTAAAACTGGAGCTTAAATTGCTCGAACAACACGAACTGTACAATTCAGTTTCAGTTCTGGAACACCACCAGTAAAAAGTCATCGGAAGTAGAAAGTAACAAACTCAAATAAAATTGATGCCTTGACAAGCGATCACCAGAAGATTAACATCTTGCAAAGATAAGAGGCAAGAAATGACAGACAAAAGAATGAAAGGAATTTAGGACCCGTAAATTAAATGGAAGAATGAAGAAAAAGAGAAAAGTGAAATACAGAAACAGGCAAACAGCTAAAGAATGAAATATAAACAATCACGACTAAAATTTGTTACTAGAAGACACCCACTGTCTCAAAATGCATAACAATTCAGCAAGGCCAGAGCATCCAATAGATTACCCCAATAAAGCATCAAACCATACATAAATTGTTTGGTTAGGATCATTGGGAACTGGAATGCCCCAGCTCACTGATGCTCGAGAAATGGAAAAATCTTTTAAGCCATTTTTCACCCATCCCTGCACCTGGAAGATTTATAGCAAGATTTTAATGGAAAGGACCATACAAAAAAGTTCGCACAGCTTCAAGCATCTCGAACTCGATATCCACCAACAATCATCTCATATGATGCAAACTCATAAATTTACCCGGTGGTTGTAGGATGCACAAGTCCCCCTATTCTCAGGGATTAAATTCCAAATATATTTTAAATATTAAAAACTCTAAACACTAATTTTATTGTTGTTTTAATACACAAGAATTTACATGTTTCTTCTGAACAATATTCAGTTTCTATTGAGTTACTGCACGATACAGCATTATACAAACTAGTTGAATAAAAAGTGAATTTTCCTGGAGTTATCTACAGCAACTCTTACAATAAGAGGATGCAATTCTGTATGCTTAAACAATATAGAATCCCCAGAAATTTTCTGCGAGATTGAGAATGCCTCAGCCATTGCTTGCAACTTTGACGAATAATTTAGAGTCCATTATCAAATCTCGTTCCTTTACTCATTCTTCCTGATTAAGATTTTCACTTTCAAGTCTTTGTTGACCCAATCTCATAAAGTCAAGCAGAAAGATTACACTTGAAAGAAGTAATTATAACAAACCTCATTCAAACGAAAAGATGGCTGCACGAAATCTGGGTTATTTAATAATATCTCTTCTAATTGCTTTTGATACTTTGACAGTGCAAAGAAGTAATTGTCTTCCTTCCTGCGGACACAGGGTTTCAGATGGGCAGGGCAGCAATTATTGTCCAATAATTCCTTCTCATCCTGGGATTCACGGAGGTAAAGTATAAAAGTTCAATGTCAACAAGAACGAAGCTTTGGTCTCAACTTACAAAATGGTACACATCTATAATAGGCATATGACCAGTGAACAATAAAAACCACTGAAATTCTTAGAGTGCACATTATCAGCATAATGGTGTTCCTCTCATGACAAATGAACATGCCGAAAAACTGCTTTACATGATTCTCAGTAAGCATTATATTCACAACAGCAGTATATGTTTCTGAAGTAACGACAGAAGTACATATGTGGTAATTAATCTACAATTTTGTTTCCATAAGACTTGCTGAATCCATAAACCTAGATGCTTTCACCTCTCCTAGAAATAAACCCTCTCATCAGTTTCCTGTTCAGCAGAGATGATACTACAAGTATTGCAGTAACAACCAACCTGGAATTCTGATAGAGGACAAACTAACTAAGATAAGTAAATCCGTAAGAGATTTAAGATATGGTTCTGTCCATTTACAAGCTCAGGCACACTGAAGAATCAATCTTTATTCTATTGGAAAATTATAACTACGACGTAAAAATTATTTTATTAGACTTATAAATCCTTCTCAAAGAATCTCCAGGAATGTGTGCAGCAGTAAGAATATTAGATCTACTTACAGCCAAAATTTAGCATGCCATAAATAACAGGACAGGATACGGCAGTAGGGCACACCTTATATTCCTCACAATTGACACAATATAGTCCATCATAATCAGCACGATAGATATCACCAGTGGCAAGAACCTTGGAGTAGAATTCCTTGACAATAGCTTCATGAGCGGGATCTGTCGTCCGAATGAACTTATCATAAGATATGCTTAACTGTGAAGAAAAGGAGTGAAACTCAGGTAACTAGAGAAGACAACACAAAGATTAGAACAGAAAAATATTGAATATGATGAAGGGATATACCTCTGTCCAAAGAGCCTTGTAAGATTGTGAAACTGAATCACAATGTTGACCAGGACAGAAACCATTAGCAGCTGCAGCACTAGAAATCTTCTCCCCATGCTCATCTGTACCAGTTATGAATACAACCTCCTTCCCAAGTAGCCTCTATAGTTGAAAAACAAGTGGTGTAAACCATCGCATTTTACAATGGCATTGGACTCTTTGTGCAGCCATTATTTCAAAGGAAAAGTTTATACTACCACTACATGTTTAATCGGACATGGCAAATCAAGATGTCTCTTGCCTGCTAATTCAAGTAAAATGGAAAAGAAATCATCACAAAGAACCTCATAAACGAAGTTAGATTTCTAATTATACGTTTATCCATTGAGCATACTGCTGAAACATCAGCACTCCTTGGACTATCATGAATTAACAGTGTTTGAAAACACATACAAATACAAGAAGCGTATGTAATGATTTATCCACTTATCCAAATTTTCCTATTTATTTCTTCACAAACCATCGGTAATCCATACCCCTATGCAATACCAATACATAAACTTTCCATCAGAACTACCTGAAAACGGGCTACGGCATCGGCGGCGATGGTGGTGTAGGCGCTTCCCATGTGGGGCGGGGCATTGACGTAGTATAAAGGAGTTGTGAGGACAAAAGGGCCCGCTGGCTTGGCTGACTCCGACGTACTGCAGGTGCAATAGAGGGCTCCTTTGGGAACAGGGAAAGGTTTTGCATTTCTGAAACCAAGTCTTCTGGGCTTGATAGAACTGTAGAATCTCAATCCGAATGTTGATGAAGAAAAGAAGCGCAGGGTGTTCTGTACGGAATACTGTACTCTGCACGCCATTAACCTCTTCTGGCCGGATAGAGCGTGAAGCTACACCTGCTGCAAGCTCACGTTTCTCAATTCTCAACCAAAAAGCCACCTTCCAATACTGTCTCGCCATTGGGTCGTGAATTGTGTAAATTCTAGACGGCCCAATGGATTTGGCCATATCTACCTGTTATGGTGATGAGTCGGATGACTGATGAGTGATGAGCATGATCTTCTGCACAATAATTTCAAACCATTTAATCTTTCTTTTTTTTACCATAAAGATTGTATTACGTACCCTCATTTGACACGGTAATATTATAGTTCACGTTAATGATTTGAATATTGCAAGAAATACAGTAAAAATTATACTAGAACAAGAGCTGATGAATGGTGGTAAAATATGTAGAAAAGAAGAAAACGAGATTTACATGTTTCGGCAATCGCTTACGTTTATAGGGGTATTTTTCTTGTATGTTTATTCACTTGTTTGAGGTTACATTTATACACAATGCCTCACAATCCCCATGATTCCCATGATTGAAGGGATCACTTAATATCATTTTCTTAATTACATCTAATTTCCTAACACTCCCCCTCAAATTGAGGGTCGGATATCCGATGCCCAACTTGGATAATATATCTTGGAAGACTCGACCGCTCACAGCTTCAGTCAGAATATCAGCTAGCTGCTCCTCAGACCGTACATAGGGAAGCGTTATGCATCCATCTTCAAGTTTCTCTGTGATAAAATGGCGATCCACCTCTACATGTTTAGTCCGATCATGTTGGACTGAATTCTGAACAATCTCAATGGCTGCCCGAGTATCACACGTAGCGGGCACGCCTGGGACGGTGCGAAACCCAACTCTGTCATCAACTTCCTTAACCACAAGACTTCTGCCACACCTCGAGCTACTTCATGAAATTCGGTCTCAGCACTCGATAATGCAACCACCTTCTGCTTCTTACTCCTCCATGTGACTAGATTTCCGCCAACGATAGTGAAATATCCAGAGGTAGAGCGACGATCAACTGGATTGCTTGCCCAATTAGCATTGGTATAGGCCTCAATCCTCAAATGTCCATTTCTTCGAAATAGGATCCCTATATCGGGGGACCCCTTCAAGTACATTACTATCCTTAGAGTTGCATCCATATGATTCTTCTGGGGATTGTGTATGAACTGGCTCATAAACCCCACAACATACGCAATGTCCGGCCGAGTATGGGCTAGGTAGATCAGTTTTCCCAGAAGTGTTGATAGCTTGCTTTGTTTGTGCTCTCGACTTTTTCCTTAATTCTGAGACCATGATTCACTGTGCCATCGGAGTGTCGACTGCCTTTCATTCCAGTAGTCTCGATTCTGCTAATAGATCCAGAATGTACTTCCTTTGTAAAATATAGATCCCCTATCGTGAACGAGCCACCTCAATACCAAGAAAATACTTGAGCATCCCCATGTCTTTCATTCAGAACTCTTCGAAGAGATTTTCCCTCAAGTTTTCGATCTCTTCTGTGTCATCTCCGGTAATGATCATGTCATCAACATATATGATCAGACATGTAATTCCCTGAGTTTGATGCTTTAGGAACAAAGTGTGATCAGAGTTGCTCTATAGATATCCATACTTTTTTATAGTCAATGTGAATCGTCTAAACCAGGCACTGGAGGACTATTTCAAATCATATAGAGATTTCCTCAACCTACACACTTGATGAGCACCAAAATCCTAAAAAAATTCGAGTGGACCCTCCATATATACTTCTTCAGTCAGATCGCCATGTAGGAAGGCATTCTTCACATCGAACTGATGTAGATACCAATCTAGAATTGCCGCAATCGAGAACAATATCCGAATATCCGAACTGTATCCAACTTTGCACTTGAGTTTTTGACATATCTTTCAAATACAAGAGAAGAGAGGGAATAATGCACCTGGGTTATTATCCATGTTGCTGCACTTGGAAAAAGAGAATTGTGTAAGTTTTCAGACAATCTGGACACCGACTTTTATAGTTGAGGATGGAATGCACTGCAATGCAATCTAAATATTATTTGGTAACTTAGGAAATGAAATGTTAAATGATCTTGAATCTTGATAAGAAGATGGTCTAAAATGGTACAAGATTATGCAGATTTTTTTTTGTCATACTATTATAATATGTTGTGTTATTTATGTCCAAACCAAAATTCTAAACATTATGTTCAGATTTGTAAGCAAGATATTTGATGTCTTTCATGGGAGTCAGTGGAAGCTGAAAATAATGAAGTTTTGGATCATTCCAAATTTTTGGAGTAACAATTTTGTATTTTATCATGAGCTTGTTGGGGAACGAAATGGAAATTGTGATCAGTAGAATCGGTTTATATTAATTTTAACATAAATGTTGTTTGTCCATATGTGTGTACCAAAATCGTCTGGACTACTCACAATAATGTTAATTTAAATGCATGAGAAATTAAACCACAAAAATATGTTGTTGCATGTGTTTTTTGGTAAATTAAAGTTGTATTATTAAACGAAATGTTGTTTTAATTACAATACGTTCTGGGTCGAAGGCCAACATGATCAGTCGACTTGTAGCCACATGAATAAAGGGTTTTGATTCCTTTTGGGAGTTGTGACACATTGACCACTCAATATCCTGATCTTCATGAATGATTTTTATGTCATATTTTGCGCATAACTTCTTTATTTTTTCTTCCACTTCTTCTTATTATACTTATTCTTATTTTTAGAATGTGTGATATTTCATTCAAATTCTTAAAAAATAATTATTCAAAATTAAATTTTAATTATATATAATAAAACTAATAATAAATTACAAAAATAACATGTTTAATGATTTAAAGACGAATATAAGAGTACTTTTGTATTATTATAATATTGGGTGGTATTTTCCGGGCCGCGGACCAAAGTATCGGCCCGAACTGTGAGATTTTGTCTGAATCGTCGGACCATAACTTTGAAGACGCGATCGGCACTTCGTCTAGGTGGGCAGGTTAGGGTTCGCCACGATCTCATCTTCACTCCTCCTCCCACGATCTCCTTCTCCCACGATCTCCTCTACTCCCACTATCTCGAGCCCATTCTGGACTTTAACAGTATGTTATACCTTCATCTCTCCGACCATTCTTTTTCTACTGTCGGCCGACGGATGCAATCTTACATCTTCTCCATTTTTCTCGGCAGTGAGGCATCATGTATTCAATGCGATTCCCATCCAATTTTCTGAATCCAGCGCTGATGATAGCAGACCCTAACCACAAGAGGGCTTCCCCCAATTCAATTGCAATGCAGATAAGAATCAGAATTACTGGTTCGTTTGGAATCATGTGCATTTTAGATGGTTTCTTTTTTCTTCTTGGTCCTGCAGTATGATTTTCTTCAATTGTTCATTTTTCTTCAATCCTTGCACGCAAATGGATTTTTTGAGTTTCTTAATTTTATTCCCGTGATGTTTGACTCCAATATTTGCATTTTTTTCAGGTTGGACACATGGGTGAGAAGTTTTAATTTCAACTATCTGCCGCCAACTTCTTTGTCACACAATTCGGCACCGTCGTTGTTATCCCCAAATTGTACTTTAGTTAACGGAGGGGATGAGAGGTATTTCAAAACTATTTACTTATACTCTCTAAAGGTCTTGGTGTCCGATATTCAGCAGGAACGGCATTAGAAATGTTCATGAGTGAAGTCTCAACAATGTATCAAGTGCAGCAAAAAATAGCGCAAATTATTTTTTTCCTGTCTTGGCAAGAGTTAGTTCTTTCAGTGAATTTTGTGGATTCTGCTCATCAATTTGCTGTCATGCCCACATTTTTGTTGTGGAGGAGTTCAGATGTGTTCACGAGTTTGGTTCAAAAACTTTCGGACATCTGACTAAAGGTATTGAGAATTGGTTGTCTTGGTAAGAATTAGTTTTTTCAGTAGTTCTGGTCAATCACCTGTGAGTTTCAAATCCTTACTAACTTCTCCTTTTGATTTGTAGGTCTCCTTTGTTCTAATTGGCTTATTTGCACAGTTCATTTGCCAACTTCCCTCTAATGATTTTGGTATGGTGTTTTTGTTGGGATATGTGCTGATCAGCAGTTAGTGTTTTGATGACTCTGTCCAAAGTGTGTGCTCTTTTGTTGCTCCCATTCATCAAATTGCTTCAACTGTTCTGCGACTAAAATGGAAGAGGATGTCAATGAGAGACAACAATCCATTTTCACCATGTAGTAAGCTCTATCTTTTTCACATTTAACTTTTACGCAGTTGTAGATCGCTGTTTTTTCTGGACATCTCTGCAGAGCCTTAGGCTTTACAAATGGCAATGTGAGTTGTCACCAAATGAATAACTCATGTGCCGTATTTTTTGTTCTATTTTTAGTAGGGCAGTTCTTTGAATTTC